>PVHP010047763.1:0-12751 GCA_004024765.1 Zapus hudsonius | reverse complement strand
GGTAAAGACTAAGACCGAGGAGTATTTATTCTGAGCTTAAATAAAGACTGAGCCTTTGGAGTTATCCCAGCTGTTATTTTTATCATGAAACTTTAGTCACAATTCACATGTGTGACTTGGAAAACACCATCAGATTGAATGACACATTTCTGTATTTATTGGTAACTAATGTTTAAAAACTAATTTATTGTTAATAATTCGATACATTGTACAAGAAAGTCTTGTGATGGTACCCGCATTTCCCTCCTTCCTGTCCCCAACCCACTGAACCCCCGCCCCCTGCAGTGGGATTGCTGGAACAGTCCATGGGATGGATAGGAGATTATTAATTGTATAAGCAGTATCCAGTGTATGTGTGTGTGTGTGTGTGTGTGTGTGTGTGTGTGTGTGTTTGTGTTATTGTTACTGTTGCTGGTTTGATTGCTCAGGGGAACAATGTCTCTGGATATTCTCCCCCACCATGGCTCTTTCAATCTTTTCACACCCTCTTCCATAAAGTTCCATGAGTCATGGTGGGTGTGTTTAAAATCTGCTTTGCTTTTGAGATCTTAAGAGTCTCTGGATTTCTGCTTTGGACTATGTTGTGTATCCTCAGTGTTTGTCTAATTTTTAAAAGAAAAAAATGTAAATATATTCCCGGTAAAATATAGCTCCTTACATAGTGATAATTAATGAATGCTTAAACAGAATGGCAGTTTTCCATTTCATTATATTTGCATGTTTTACATCATTAAATGATTTAATATTAACATATATGTTAAAATGTACAGTCATTCATGTAAAATAAAAACACAACTTAGAATGATATATTTAAGTTCCTTAGAATTACCTAGTTCATGTTTTAGAAATACTATTAGAAATTTACAATTAATTCATGATACACATTGACAAAAGGGCATAAATTCAACCTTAAGGGAATTGTTAATTTACTTTTAATTCACCTAATATAATGAGAGAAACTGGCAAGCAGAAAATTTGGGCAAGAAGAGAGATGTTAACATTTTGTGATTATGGTTTGTTGAAAACAAATATTTGGAGGCAGCCAGTAGTCAATTTATATCATTGGTGGTCTTATCATTTTGATGTTGTTTGTGGTTTTCCAGGTGTACAAAAGACTCTGTAGTGAAAGTAACTGCAAGTGCATGAATACCAGTTAATCTAAAAATATCCAGAATTTCACTGAAACATGAATGTCAACTCTTTTGGAAGGAAACTATTTCATATTTGTTTTACAGTGTGATTGAAGACCATTATGTTTCAGGCAAATTCTTTCATTGCTGAATATATTGTGGTTTAAATCATTCTTACATAAAACACATCTACTTTATCAGAAATGAGTTGATTGTCTCCCCCCCAGGCCCAGGCTCCTCCATTACATTCAATGGAGGAGCCTGGGCCTGGGGGAAACAATTAACAGCGTTCAAATTCGGACAAATTTTCCACTTAGTGAGGGGGAGCCCTTGTCTGGAACTTGAGATTCAGGGCGATAGGCACCGGATCCCATACTCTTGGGCTCCCAACACAAGATGTACTATGTGAGCGACTGATGGGGAGGCTTCTAAAAATAGAATCTAGGTAATCCAGAATGGTATATATTTGTTAACTTATACTGATCTCACTCTCCAATGGAAATTGTGTTTGTATTTTTCAGGATAAAGCGCGAGAGCTGTGGCTCATCTAATCCTACCATCCGACCATAGGCAGATAGCTGAGATCCTGGCAAGCGATGAGCCACCACAGTCATATCGTGGAGGATCCATATGGAACCCTGCAGAGAATGATGGGATGAACAAGGGACCCACAGCCACAGCCATTCAATCAACACAGGATAAGCCAGGGTGAGAGAAACGAATGATTTTTGACACAAAGACCCCTAAACTCACAACATTAAAGCAGCCTTAATATTCAACCACCACAACTCAGGGAACTGAGCGGAAGAGGGGCAGAAAGATTGTGAGAGCCGTGGTGGGGGAGACTATCCAGAGGCATGGCACCCTCAGTAATAACACACTTGGGCCAGGAGAACCAGGCTGAGGAGTAGGCTATCCATGGTCCCCTGCCACAAGGACTGATCCAGTCAACCCATGGAGGAGGTTATCCAGCTGATTGGGGATGGGGGAGGGGGCATCGGGGAATTGGGGATAACAACTCATTGTTTGCCCACTAACTAATGTAACTCATTATGGACAAAAAAAAAAAATTAAATAAATAAATAAATAGAAAGAAGAAGAAAAAAAAAATGAGTTGAATATTGCTTGTGGACCCAAATATTTACCTATTTTGTCTAGGTCACTTCTTTAAATGCTGTGAGCTGTGAGATTTTGGAGGGAAGCCCACATTATAGATGATTCAAGACCAGTTCAATACTTGCCAAGCAGGTGCAAAGTCAAGGGCCCAACCTGCTGTGTAGAAACCTAATCTGAGGAAGCTTCTATTGATTATGGATGTTTTACTTAGGGTTTCCCTGAGGAACATATTGAGAGAACGAATCTGCATTATAAAGGGGCTTTACTAGATTGGCTCCCAGAATATGGACTGTATTGTCCAACTATGGTTGTCTACAGGCTGGACATTTTGGGAACCCAACAGAGCTTAAAAGCCTCAGCCATCCAAGACACTGAAGGCCTCGAGAATTCCTGGATATTCAGTTCATGTAACAGTTACTTTCTTGTTGCTGGGACAAAACACCCAGCCAGATACAGCACATAGAAGAAATGGATTTATCTTTGGCTTACATTTCCTGGGTGGAGGGGTAGATTCTCTTGGCACTGGGGAAGGGATGGCGGGAGCAGACAGCTGGGTGTTGCATCTCTACCTCAGCAGGGAGGACATCCAGAGCGTGAATTCAATTTGGCAAACAGGGAGGAGCTATAATACCCCAAGACTCGCCCCAAGATTCACACACCTCCTCCAGCAAGGCTTGAACATCTGAGCATTAGGTATGGTCCATAATCATGGACACATAAGTCTGTAGGTGGCACCTCTACAGTGTGCACATGGAAAGGTTCAAGAAGCTGGGTTCCAGTGTTTAAGAAGGATGATAAAAAACAGTCAGATAAACTCACCAAGTAAGGAGTACAGGTTAAAAGCCCTAGTTTTCCTGGAATTTCTTTATACAAAGGCTTACACCAGAAGTGTGCACACTTTAGGGGAAAGTCTCCCTCCATCATTGAGTCACTTCTGGAAATGCCTACACATACCTTGGCCAAGGGATGTGGTTATTGATTGATTGCTGATCTGATCAAGTTGATAATAGAGCTATAAATATCAGGTGAGATTACCTTTAACCCAGGCCCTCAGCAGAAGCAGGGATCTCTCAAGAGATTGTGGCATGGACTGGTGAGGTTTTGACTTGTTCTAGGTTCCTCTCATGTCAGGAAGTGTGGGAAGTGTTTGAAACTTCAGCAGCAGTAACAGACTGAGGACTGGACTTTGATTACAACCCGTCAGTGGGCAGGGTCATGGGGTTCATGGGCTTGTGGGGAGCCAAGGCACTCTCCATCACCTAAATGATCTTAGAATTCTAGCTAAGAAAATAAGTCTTCATAAAATGGGGAAAAATTAACATCATTTTCAAGGACCACAGAACAAATTGCATGCCTATTACCTCATCATTGGTTTAACTATGAGTCTGACTTTAAAACTCCCATGAAATTTTGACAAATAAAATAACAATGTGAGAAACTGAGTGAGTGAATGACTCTGTGTGTGTCTGTGTGTGTGTTGTTTAAACATTTCACAGCCTTTAAATGTTTTAATAGAAAGATATAAAGTAACCTAATTTAAGAATGGAAATGACAATGAAAATGAAAATAAGAACATGAACAGAGTTCAACTATCTCTCTTATGCTGATAACTGAAATTAGTTTCAAAAGGAAAAAGGTTAACATTTTGTTGATAAGTCATAATTCTCCATTTAATAATTATCTTTGAATAAATAGTAGCATTTTATTAGAATGCCTAATTAATTCTTTCAAACATTTCCATAATAGCACAGAGATCACAATAATTAAAAAGAGATAGGAGTTTTTAATAAAAACTTTTTTTAATAAAAGGAATAAGGGGTGGTAATAGCATTTCTGTCTTTCATGGGAATTTAAATCTATTTATTCAGTTACATTCTTCCCCACCTCTTGTAGGATCTGAGAAGATGAAAGTTTTCTCCTCTAGATGCTAAAGAATATACTAAATGATGATAGTGAATGTTCTAGAAAAAATAAAAAAATTAAATCATAAAGTCTCCCTCTATCATTTGCCAATAAATGTTAAGCAAAAATACTCTTTTATTGACTCAACCAATTTTTACATCAAGTAACTATGTAAAACACTCCAATAATCCCATGTGTATCATACTTTTAATACTATAACTTTTGTTTAATTATTTTATTTCATTTGTATCCATAAATATTATTTCACTTCTTGGAATTTGTCAGAAAACTCTGAAATCTATTCTGTTAAAATAGCTATGTAAAGAAATGATAACTTGGTATATAGGAGAACCTACATGTCTTAATCTAAAGTTATAGGATATGATAGTTAGAGTCCAGAGATGATATTTACACTGCAATGAAAAATTAAAGGTATTATCAACCATAGAAGAATGGAATAGTTTTAGTTTATTCAACAAGAAGTTGTCTAAAGTGGAGAGGGCACTCAGTGCTTTTCCTCCCAGGGAACCTATTTGATGTCATACTGAGACAATAGCTCTGTTTGAAATGTGATTCTTTTTTTTCAGGAAAAGGTGATTTTTTTGTCTTTATTATCTATAATTAGATATATTGTATGAGCAAATCTTTTGATGGCACATCAATTCCTTCTTCCTTGTCCCAACCCATTGAGGATCCTCCTCAGTAGGCATACTGGATTGGTCTCAGGGGTACGGAGTTATAAGTATTACAGCAAGTATCTAGGTTCTCCCCTGTTTGTGTGTTGTTGCTGAGAGATGCAATGTCTCTGGATATTCTCCCCCACCATGGCTCTTACAATTTTTCTGCCCCTGAGACATGGTGTGTAAGTTTTAAGTCTGTTTTATTGTTAAGATCTTAAGTGTTTACTTCTGCTTTGGGTTTTGTTGGATGTGATTCTTGTTAAGTAATTTTGACTATAGTTTTTGTTTTCAATGCTTATGTCAATCTAGTTTCCTTAAAAGTACAGATTCTTCAATTCTTCAGAGTGATTGAATTTGGAATTAGAAGATATAACATATATGAGCTTTCAGCATTATACATTGGCTCAATAAAAGGAATCTGTGTAGGGTACAGAGAATTTATATATCTTGAATAGTGTGTCAATTTTAAATTCTAATAAGAATATGTTATTTTAGAGGGATATGTAAGGTGAGAAAATTCTGAAGAATGTACACACGCACACACACAAGCACACACACATATATGCATGTCATCTATAAAATCGAGTGAATATACCATTGTTATAGCTGCATATTTAAAAATGTTTTATTCATTTATTTTTAAGAAGAGAGAGTGAGTGTGTGTGTGTGTGTGTGTGTGTGAGAGAGAGAGAGAGAGAGAGAGAGAGAGAGAGAGAGAAGAGAGAAGAGAGACAGTGTGAATAGGTGTGCCAGGACCTACAGCCACTACAAAGGAACTTCAGATGTATGTGCCATTTTGTGGATCTGGCTTTACATGGGTAGTGGGAAATTGAACACAAATCATTAAGCTTTGCAGTCAAGAACCTTAATGGATTAACCATCTCCCCAGTCCTATCTGCATAATTTTTTATTATCAACAATTCCACCATCAAAGAATACCAAGAGATCCTTCTAGATCCAGAATGGTAACCAGCTCTCAGATGGTAGTATGTGTAGTACTGGAAGGTGTTGCATGAGATGCCAGGAGAAATTGGGCAATGATATTTGGAGAAAGCAGAGACCACTGATAGGCAATATAGTCAGTTGTCATAAGAATACTGAACACATGGCTGTCTGGAAAAGACCAGCAATTCAAGAAATGCTCATCTGTACAATAGTGGCACTAAACCAAGGAGGGTAATCAATGGATTGATGATTGGCTAACAGATCCACTTAGTGACAAGGAACCCTTAACTGGAACCAGGATCCACAGCATACTCCTATGGGGACCAAGATATCAGGATCCTAGGGGAAATTCCCACTACCAAAAAGCAACAGAGAGGCTAAGCCCATTAGGACATAGCGAAAATAGCAATGTTGTCTCATTTAACCTATATTGATCTCACTCTCTGATGGAGATTCTCTTTGTATTTTTCAGAAGGCAATGAGAGAGCTAGGGACAACCTAATTCCACCAACAAGTCATTGGATGAAGGCTGACATCCTGGCAGAAGATAAATCACACCTAGCCTTCACACAGGGCCCAGATGAAACCTATGAGAAAGTGAGGAGACAAACAGAAGACCAACCACCACAGCAAGTCTCATAACCTATGAAAGGTCAAGGGAGACAGACACCAATGATACCCATCTCTACCCAGGACAAAGATCCAGAGATACTTAAGATCTCAACATCAAAGCAGACTCAAAACTCACCCACTGAGACTTAGGGAACTGAACAGGATAGGGGATGGAAAGAATGTAAGAGCCATGGTGGGGGAGAATATCCAGAGACATTGCCCCCCTCAGCAACAATATACAAGGGGGAAGGAAAAAAAGAACAACAACAAAAAAAGAAAAGAATCTACAGAGAACATGTTTAATGTCTTTGGAGAATGCAATTATAACGGTAACATGCTCATTTATAGCATAAGCTGTGGAAATATTTTGCCTAGATTTGACAAAGATTCCATCAAGAAATTTTGGGCAATAAGAAACTGGAAACTAAAAAGTGCACAAGAAAAATATATTTTAAACAAAAAGCCATTGTATTCTATTGTTCTTCTGGGTTGTAGAGGAGTGCATACTTGAAATGAAACATTACAGAGAATCCAGATGCACAGCTTAAAAAAAAAAAAGATTACTGGGATGGTAATTATCAGTCTGAAAGCTTACTGTAACAACACTTTCTGATTGCACACTTTGTCTTCTGCATAACTTAAGGGATAATACAATTAATATTGTATTATTTTGCTTCAAAACACTATTTATAAATCCATCATTTTATTAAAAAGGTGGGAACAGTGATATAAAAATGTTCACTTGCAAAAACAGTGAGGGAAATTTTTAAAGAACACTTTTAAAAAATATATAAGCAGAAAGTGAGAGAGAGATACAGAGAAGAGAGAATGGGCACAACAGTGCTTCTTGCCATTGGAAAGAAACTCCAGATTCCTGCATTAGCAGGTATATCTGGCTTTACCAGGGCATTGGAGAATTGAACCCTGTCTGGAAGGCTTTGTAAGCAAGGATTTTACCATTGATCCAACTTTCCAGCTGCAAAGAATAAATTTAATGTCATTCTTTTTAGACTCTAAATCATCCCATAGTAAAACAAGGCTACCATCTTCCTCTATTAAACTGGTTATTTTATTGTCAGTCATCCAGGTCTGCAAATCTTTTCCCTGAGTGCATCACTTACTCATTTTCATGCCAGTCAGATTTTGAGTGGAATGCCCTGTTTCACAGGAAAGAATTCTAGTAGAATAGGATATGTTTCCTATTTTGCTAAGTAAATTTTCTAAAAGTGATCTGATAATTCTACAAACATTTCAGAGGCCAGATTTTTGTTACTAGGTCATATAAACCAGAAAAAATAGTTGGAAATTCTGGTTGTGATGGTTAGGTTTTGTTGTCAACTTGATCTTTTTAATTATCTTGGGTAGGTCTCTGAGGATGTTGCAGGAAGGCAGCCTCTCAGTAGGGGGCAAGATGTAAGGAAGCTCAAAGGAGATAGAAGTAAACATCCTTTCCTGTGTGGGTAGTAGAGGAAGGAAATTCCAGAGACTCAGGAAGACATTAAGTCTGGGTTAGGGTTGCAATACCCCACCCTAAGGCTATATAAAGGGGAAGAAATTCTCTTTGGCCCTCCTGCCTGTTTGCTATTTTGTGTGTACTGTGTTGGTGAGGGGTTAATTTCTCTGCAAGGACCTGTGAAAGAGGGCCCACCCTTTTCCACTGTTATGGAACTTCCCCTCAATCTGTAGTTTCAATAAATCCTTTCTTCCCCCAAACTGTGCCTGGTTTGGAGATTCATCCCAGTGGCATGTGGCTGACTGCAACACTGGTCTTTGTTTTAATTGGCAAATTATTGGAATAAGTGAGATATTGTTGAAGAAAGTAAAAATAGATATTGAGACAGCAATTTATGTATTTAGTAGAGAGATAGATGGAGAGAGAAAGAAAGGAGATAACAGGCATGCATGTCAAGGCATTCTCCTTCAGCAATCAGACTCCAGATGCATGAGCCACTTTGTACATCAGGTTTTGCAGGGTTCAGGGTGAATCCCATCCAGGGCATCTGACTTTGCAAGAATGTGCCTTTAATGACTGAGACATCTCTGCAGACCAGCATTTTTAGTTTAGTTAATTATTATTTGGGCATGTGTGTATGTGTTCAATCTTGTGGTTGTGTATGCATAGTTTGTGGTGTGTATGTGTAGAGTTTTGTGTGTATAGTTTAGTATAGTGTACTATCAATAGAAGAAAACTTTGCTAATTAACAATATGAGCCAGACTGGGTTAAGGACACATTAAAATTTTCTGTACATAAAATCTTTACCTAATTCATTTGCATGTCCATAATGTCACCTCATATTTGAAGCAGAGTGTAAATAGACGGAATTATAGAATACTTCATATTGTAAGCTTTCTGAACATGCATCAACCTAGCTTAATTAAAGAGAAAGGTAATTGCTGTGATTTTTTTCTCCTTATATATTTATTGGTTAAACACACATACACACACATTTTATCTATCTATCTATCTATCTATCTGTCTGTCTGTCTGTCTGTCTGTCTGTCTATCTATCTATCTATCTATCTATCTATCTATCTATCTATCTATCTATAGATATCGTATATCATATGTACACATAGTTTAAAACCATATATGTGTGTTTGTTAAATTTATATTTATATGAATATATTTTATATATATTTTATTAATATAAAATTTTATTTTATATAAATATATGTTTTTAATTTAAGTAAGTTATGTACCCTTTTGGTAGGTATCCATTTTATACTTCTTTGTTACTCATAGAGCTCCCTCATGCCTCAGTGGCAACCTCAGTCTGTGTGTAGTAGTGGCTCTTCCAACACTACCAATGAGCCACAGGCCAATAGCTGACATCCTAGCAAGAGGTGATCCACCCCAGACCTATGGTGGAGGAGCCACATGGAACCCCGCAGAGAGTGGTGGGATAAGTAAGAGACCTATATCT
The DNA here is from genome assembly GCA_004024765.1 of Zapus hudsonius. Lineage (NCBI taxonomy): Eukaryota > Metazoa > Chordata > Mammalia > Rodentia > Dipodidae > Zapus > Zapus hudsonius. The sequence goes on along the minus strand of PVHP010047763.1, from coordinate 3,441 downwards.
ATAGCCAATCAGTCAACACAGGATAAGCCAGCAAGACAGACACCAATGATATTCACCACAACCTAAAACAGAAGTACAGAGACCCCTAAAACCTCAACAATAAAGCAGCCTTAACACTCACCCACCATGACTCAGGGAACTGAGTGAAAGAGGGGGAAGAAAGATTGTATGAGCCATGGTGGAGAAGAACATCCATAGACATTGATCCCCTCGGTAACAATCTACAAAGGGGGTGGAACCGGGTTGACTCCTAGGCTATCCATAACCCACTACCCCATGGACTAATATAGACTGCCAACAGAGGAGGATATCCAGCTGATTGGGGACAGGGAGGAGGCAAATCTGGGAACTGGGGATACCAACACATTATTTTCTCATTTAATATATCTAATTATGAACAATAATTTTTTTAAAAAGAAAAAGAAACATATATTGAAATGATGTCACTGAAGTCCCACCCCTTCATCAAATTGGCAATATAATGCTAAAAATTACCACAGTTACAGATCAATATGGCAGTCATAACAGACCTTAAAAGGGTCTTAAAATACCCCATTAACACATCAATAGCCATTAGAATTCTCTGACACTTGACAGTCAATTTATTAGTAAGAAAATGATAAAACAGGCATGTGTTTAATTACTTAGAAATTATTAATCTAATCATTTATCAAGTCCTACAGTTAATTGTTTTTTTAATCTTATACTACTGAATTATTAACTAATGATTTCTTAAAATATTCCTTCACTTAAAAATCGTACATAAACCTGTTTTTTTCTGCTATTTACCATGAAGTTTTATGGAAAGCAGTAAAAAGAAGGCTAAGTTGTCATCAAACAATAACACAGAAGTACCAAGAGGTCTTCAGAGAGGGTCACAGGATAGAAGATAACCCACAAATCCAGAGACTTGTTGGGGCTGAAAGGAAGTTGGGTTAGAGATACTCACTGCACAGCTCTGGTGAAGACGTGAGCTCAGGGCACAGACACTCCTGGGCTTTCCAGGTGAAAGGACTGTGCGGGCCATTTCTTTGTCACCATTTAAAGTTTATCAATAAGAAAATAAAGTCCCAGTTAACAAATGGTCTGTGTGATAGTATTTCACACTTCAATTGTGTCAAGTTTTCTCACTCTCTCTTCAACTTTAAAAGCCATCTTACCATTAAAACAAAACAAAATGGAGGGCTCTGCATAAGACAACCTTTGAGCATGAGACTTCTACAGTGTAGATATTGAATGAGAGATATGATCCTGAAATTAAGACACCTAGGAAGACTTACAAATATAATTATAGAATATACTAAAATCACTTTAATTATGAGATGGTTTTAATATATTTGAAGGAACCCAAAGTGATATTATGCTAAATCATTACTACTTCACAGGTTTAAAAAAACACTATATCAACTCAAAAGCAAAAGTTCTTTTTGTAAAGACAGATATTCAATGTCACTATTATTAGTCTTTCAAAATATATTTATTAATCAATTGACAGCAAATCACCATAGCAACTTTTTTCTCATGCCTTTATTTTGTTGCTGCATTTCAATAACTGAGAAATCAACTTGAAGAATTTTGAAGGTGAGTGAACAAATGATAGAAAAAAAAACGAGCTCTTTTGTCCTTATATGAAACAATCTTTAAAATGAACTGACAACTTTAAATGAGTACAATTTGATTTCTTCTAGTTTTCATGTTCACATTCTTGCATATAGAGGTATGAATATATGTGAGTGAACATGAATTTATTCAGAAGAAATAAATGGAAACTCTGTAAGAATAGAGGCCACTTTTTCATCCACAAGCTAGTATTTTCTTTTCTTACCCTAAAAGCACAACCTCATAATTTATGAATGGTAAACAACCTAATAACCACATTCAGTGTTATGTGTCTTGCTTTGATCTGTACATTTTTGTGCCTTACTGTTTTATTTTTACCTGCACAAATTTGCCTTAACCTGATACAACACAGCCTCCAAGATTCACATTTCCTAAAACACCAAAGTGAGGCTTAAGTGAGGGCTACACTAATTGTAATGAGAGCTGATTTAATTCCTACATTCACTTAATAAATCGTTGATAATTCAACATATTCTGAGCTAAATTATTAGAACCGGGTCAGGACTAACGGTTCCAACTAGCTTTTAAAGTGCAGCAAGTAGAAAAAAATACTTCGAATGAATCAAAAGTGAATAAATTTGCATAAAGGAGTACCTGACTCCAAGATGGGCAGGGAAGAAACCTTCTCTGAAAGTTGTTAAATTACCTTTCTGCTTTGTTTTGGAGCACCTGAAAGGTACAACCTTATAAATATAATATGATAGAAAAGAACTTTGCTAAGACCTTGACATCTTTAAATAAGTTTGTTCTGTCAAACCTAGCTGTCATATAGTCCAAGTTTACATTGATGAAATGGCAGAGCTGCCACCATTAAACTTTTATTCAAAACATATGGAAGCAAGGTGGCCGTAGGATTTTGTGCAGAGCAGTAATGGGACCTGAGCTGTTTTAGATGGGCCAGGCTCTCTAATAGAGGGAGAAAAACAATTTCAGAAGCAGAGATACTGAGCAGTAGGGAATGAGTTAATGTCAGAGAGAAAGTGCAGTGGCAATGTAAGGTGGAGAAGGGATGGTTAAACCAGGATGTTTGAAATATGTATTAAAGCAACAGCCAAGAGTCTGCCTATGTGATGGGAATAGAATAAAATGAGTTTACACTCTTGGGTGGTTTGATCCAGGGGTCCCCCATAAACTTATGTGTTCTGAATGCTTGATCCTCAGCTGATGGCAGTTTTAGAATTAGAACCTTGTTGCAGGTGTGTTGTTGGGGGCTGGCTTATTATGGGCGTTATATCAAGCTCCCTGTAATGGTTGATCCAGATGTCCCCCACAAATAAATGGACTTGTTCTGATTGATTGATCCTCAGCTAATGGCAATTTGGGGTTTACAACCTCGCTGGAGCTGTGTTGTTGGGGGCAGGCTTATGGGGTTATAAACCAGCTTCCCCTTGCCAGTGTTTGGCACGCCTTCTTGCTGCTGTTGGCAGTGCTATGGCGGAGGGGATGTCCACCCCTCTGCTCATGCCAATGTTTTCCATGCCAGGATGGAGTCTCCCCTCAAGTCCATGAGCCAAATAAACCCATTCCTCCACAAGCCGCTTTTGTTTGGTTCTTTCTGTGCAGCAACTAGAAAGCTGAGCAGAAGACTCCCCCCTTGCCACACTTAAGTTTTCCATCTGATATTGATAGGAATGTGATGTCTAGCCTCTACTCATTTCCTGCCATCATGGAGCTTCCCCTAGTGTCTGTAAGCCAAAAGATAGTCATTAGTCACAGAAATGGAGTCTCTCATTAAACCAGTAAATTCCTGTTTGTCACTGTGAATGGCTGACCAGGCATCCCCAATAATACCTCTGTCCCCCTCCCCCTCAGCCTTAGGGT
>PVHP010047762.1:0-13043 GCA_004024765.1 Zapus hudsonius | reverse complement strand
CAAGCCCCAAGGAAGCCATCAGGGAAGCAGCTGTCTAAGTTGTCAAAACACCAGCAGCACAACTGTAAAGGATACCCCACAGTTTGGTTTCCTCAGAGTGAACTTCACAAGTGCTCCTTGCATAGGGTGATGTCTGTGCTTTCGGCTTCCTCCTCCTCCTCTGGGGCTCTCACTAACTGTAATGAGGCAGAGAGAGAGATAGAGAGACAGAGAGAGACAGAGAGAGAGAGAGCATCTGTTAGGTCTGCACAAGGCAATTTTGTCACACTTCCATAATGCCAGGCCAATGGGTACAATGGCAGAATCACCCTGTGCGCCCACAAAGAAGATAACAGATTGCCTTCTGCTCTGAGGATGGTCTGGAAGCCATGCACAGAAGTCCAAAGGAAGCTGCAGTGGCCAAGTCTTGCCTTAGGTTAGCAAGAGTGGAGAGGACCCCAGAAGTGCTGGGCACCACCCCCCTCTCCAGCTGGGGCTCCCTCAAGCCTGACTTCTTGGATGACTGGCCATGAACTTCTGGCTCTGTCATTGTGCTTCTCCAGAGTGGGGAGGGTGGAGAGAATCTTAGGCAGAAGTGAAGAAGTAATTTTTGTAGCAGAAAAGAATAATGAAATAAAATGTAGGGGAAAAAATGAGAATGAGCCAAATTAACAAAATAGCCTTTGTGGATTGAATTGTTCCCATAGCAACTGAAAATTAGGTGCTTTTATAGAAAACAGAAATGCCTCTTTTGGGCAGAAAAAGCGGTGGCTTGCTATTCCCACTGTTTATTACACACTTTGTTATCAGCAGGACCTTAAGGATCAGACAGGATGTGCCATCCTCTTGGTTCATTCAGTCCAGTGTCCCAGCATGCCTGATCATGGTCACGGTGCTATGAAGGGACACAGACACCCACTGAGTCACAAAGGGTTAACAGAATTACAAAGAAAGGGGGAACAAATCTATGGAATTAAAACGATACTGGCAAAACTTATTTTTCTTTTGTTTTTTCGAGGTAGGATCTCACTCTAAGCAAAACTTATTTTTATTAAAAAAAACCCAAGATTTCTGTTTGCTTTTGTGGTACTAGGAATGGAACCCAGGGCCTTATATATGCTAGGCAAGCCCTCTGACACTAAACTACACCACCAGCCCTTAAATCTTTATTAATAGGTAGAGAGACTCTATATTAACAAGTCTTGTGCTTGCACCCCCTCAAAAATGTGTAATGGGGGTGTTCCATAGAATGTTCTGATTCAGGGACTAAAGAGAACCGTGTTAAAAAAGAATAACTTGCTTTGGTCAGAAAATGGAATTTCTGTCACCCAATGGTTCCTTTGGACATTTTGTCAGAAAGCTCAGAGGAGGGCTGAAGAGATGGCTCACTGGTTAGGATCTTGCCTAAGAGCCTAAATACTGGAGTTTGATTTCCCAATACCCACGTAAAGCCAGATGCACAGAGTGCGGCACATGCATCTGGAGTGTGTTTGTGGTGGCTGGAGGCCCTGGCATGCCCATTCTCTCTTTCTCACTTCTGTCTCTCTCTGCTTGCAAATAAATAAATAAAAATATTTTAAAGAGAGAAAGAAAGGAAGGAAGGAAGGAAGGAAGGAAGAAAAAAAGGAAGAAGGAAGAAAGAACAGAAGAGGGAAGAAAGAATGGAAGGAAGAAGAGAAAGAAAGAAAGAAAGAAAGAAAGAAAGAAAGAAAGAAAGAAAGAAAGAAAGAAAGAAAGAAAGAAAGAAAGAAAGAAAGAAAGAAAGCTGAAAGGAAAGGTCCCTCCATTTCCTCTAGACTGGAGGAACAGTGATGGATTCTGAGGTACTACAGACGATGTGCCTGTCAACCAACAGGGCTGACACTGAGGTTAACAATAAAGCAGACTTAAAACTCACCCACCATGACTCAAGGAACTGAGCAGAAGAGGGGGCAGATAGAGTGTAAGAGCCATGGTGAGGAAGGATATCTAGAGACATCGCCCCTCTCAGCTACAATGCACAAAGGGGGGGGGGACTGGCTGCCTTCTGTGCTATCCATAACCCCTACCCCATGGAACGATCCAGTATGCCCACCGAGGAGGGTCCTCAGAGGGTTGGGGACAGGGAGGATGGAAATGAGGGTATCATCACAAGATTTGTTCATACAGTGAATCTAATTATTGACAATAAAGATATTTTTAAGAAAGAAAAGAAATGTAACCACTGCTATTATCCCTGACACAATTGTTTTTCTTCAGAGTTAATCATCCTCAGAAACGAAAGATGAAGACTGAAGGTTTTGATAATATTTTAATATTTTGATAATATTAATTATATTGGCAGATAAACTCAGAGATGACAAACAAAAATCAATCAAAGCTAATTCAGCCTGACTGAAAAGGCAGTGTTTGGGCTGGGAAGATGGCTCAGGTGCATATGCAGCACAAGCATGAGGGCCTGGGAGGGCCCAGTTCACGTTGGGGACAGGTGGGCCTGTGTCCCCTATTCTGCTGAAGAACAGAGCCCCACGAGCTCCTGAAACAGGAATAAGAGAGGCTCCAAAACAAGATGGGGGAAGAGTGACAGAGCAGGACACCTGGGGTTCCACTCCACCCCACTGACAAGTGTTTGGGGCCCTGCAAGGGTGTATATGTGCATATAATACACCACACACACACACACCACCACCACCACATTGCACACCCACACACATGTGCAAACATTAAAATTAAAGGTAAAATCAAGCACTGGGAACCAAAAACTTGGGACCCCAAAGAGAAATGCACTTTACAAGTGATTTACAAAGAGGCTACTAACAATAGAATCTAGCCAACTCAGAAATGTGTTACCTCAGTTAACCTATACTGACCTCACTCTCTGAGGGAGATTCTGTTTGTATTTTTCAGAAGGCAGCGAGAGATCTGTGGCTCCTCCAACCCTACCAACGAACCGCAGGCCAATAGCTGACATCCTGGCAAGAGATGAGCCACGCCAGATCTTCCATGGAGGATCCATGTGGAACCCCACAGAGAGTGGTGGGATAAGCAAGAGACCTATAACCACAGCCACACACAACCTAAAGCAGAAGTACAGAGACCCCCTAAGACCTCAACAATAAAGCAGCCTTAATACTCACCCACCATGACTCAGGGAACTGAGCGGAAGAGGGGGCAGAAAGATTGTAAGAGCCATGGTGGAGGAGACTATCCAGAGACATTGCCCTCCTCAGTAACAACATACAAAGGGGGGGTGGTTGAACCGGGTTGACTCCTAGGCTATCCAGAACTCCCTACCCCATGGACCCAGACTGCCCACAGAGAAGGATACCCAGCTGATTGAGAACAGGCAAGAGGGAAATTGGGGAACTGGGAATACCAACACATCATTTGCTAATTCAATGTATGTAAAGATGGATAATAAAAATATAATTTATATAAAAAAGTGGTGGATTTGGCCAGGTATGGTGGTATGTGCTTTAATTTAATGTGGCTCTTCCAACCCTACCAACAAGACACAGGCCGATAGCTGACATCCTGGCAAGAGATGAGCCACCCCAGACCTGCTGTGGAGGATCAGCATGGAACCCCACAGAGAGTGGTGGGATAAGCAAGAGGCCTATAACCACAGCCAACCAGTCAACACAGGATAAGCCATCGAGACAGACAACAATGATCTTCAACGAAACCTAAAGCAGAAATAGAGGCCCCTAAGACCTCAACAATAAAGCAGCCTTAACACTCACCTACCATGACTCAGGAAACTGAGCAGAAGAGGGGGCGGAAAGATTGTAAGAGCCATGGTGGGGGAGAATATCCAGAGACATGGCCCCCCTCAGTAACAACATACAAAGGGGGGTGGAACTCGGTTGACTCCTAGGCTATCCATACCCCCCTACCCAACAGACTGATCCGGACTGATCCAGACTGTCCACGGAGAAGGATATCCAGCTGGTTGAAGCCATGGAACAGGGGAATTGGGGAACTGGGGATACCAACTCATTATTTGCTCATTCAATGTATCTAATTATGGATAATAAAGGGGAAAAAAAGTAAAATCAAACGACAACATTTGCCAGGTAGGGCCTTGATAGGAGAAAAATTATTTCCACTCCCAAAGGAAGTCTAGTCATGGAAACCAAGAAGACAAATGAATGAGGATAAAGTAGCTTGTGATTTTAATAAACACTGGTCATTTTGACAGAAAAAAAAATAGATATTTGAAGCTGGGCTGGCACACGCTCTTAATCCCAGCAGAGGTGGGAGTTTGAGGCCACCATAAGACTACATAGTGAATTCCAGGTCAGCCTGGGATAGAGCTACCTTGTAAAAACAAACAAACAAATAAACCCAAAAGAGATTTGAGTGACTGTGCAGCTGTGTGAGGAAGTGAGCTGGCAAAAATGTGCCTCAGACGCAGTTGTCATCGGTGCAAGCCTCCAGCAGGAATGCAAGGGCTTCAATCATGGAGCGTCTTGTCCCCAGAAGACCAGTCAGACGAGTTTCCAGATAGAAAGAAAAATAAATGAAAAAAGTAGAGAGTGTCATTACATGAAGATGCAGAGCCTGCCAACACAGAAAAAAAAAATGGTCCCAAGTGAATTAACACCTTGTTGTTCACCGAAACACAAATTTATTACAAACCCAAGGAATCAATCAAATGAGTTAAAAACGACACAAACTCTCCATCATCACTCGGCCACCGAAACAAGCCTCTTCGGCAGATAGTTCTGGGCAGAATCTGCAAGCTCTTCCATACGCACTTCACAGGAAAAGGGAAATTGGTTCAGAGACATGATTTCATTAATCTAACTGAAAAGAATAGGTGGAGAAAAGAGACAAAGAGCTGAGAGAGAATCCACACCCGACTAAAACTGCTAACCCAAGAGCTAATGAGGATTGTTTCATCAGAAGTATATCCACCCACTCTTGTAGATCATTGCTTTCTTAACTCTGGGCAAATCCATATTCAAGTTGTCTTCTTTTAAAGACTTTCAGCCGGGCTTGGTGGTGCATGCCTTTAATCCCAGCACTTGGGAGGCAGAGGTAGGAGGATTGCCGTGAGTTCAAGGCCACCCTGAGACTACATAGTGAATTCCAGGTCAGCCTGGACTAGAGCGAGACCCTACCTCGAAAAAAAAAAAAATAAAATAAATAAATAAATAAAGACTTTCAATGCACCTGTTATATAATCATTATAGAGAAGACTTCTCCAGTGAAAGAGTGCAGTGGATAAAAGCAAATCATTTCTATTACTATATACTGAATAAGTCCATTTGATGCAGTTTCTTCTTTTTTTTTTTTTTTTTTTTTAGTTTTTCGATTTTTCGAAGCAGGGTCTCGCTCTAGCCCAGGCTGACCTGGAATTCACTCTGTAGTCTCAGGGTGGCCTTGAACTCATGGTGATCCTCCTACCTCTGCCTCCCAAGTACTGGGATTAAAGGCGTGTGCCACCACGCCCAGCTAGTTTCTTCTTTTTTTCTTTTTTTCTTTTTTGTTTTTAGACAGGATCTCTGTGTAGCCCAGGCTGGTCTTGAACTCATGATCAGCCTACCTCAACCTCTTGAGCACTAGGATTAAAGTTGTATGCCACCCACACCTGGCTCTGAGGCCCTGTGGTGGTTTGAATGAATGACCCCATAGACTCAGACTAGAATCTTGAAGACTAGAATTGTGTGTGGAGCCCTACTGAGGCAAAGGTATGGGACTGAAGGTAGATCTTATTGTCCAGCCCTAAGGTGTGTTTAGGTACAGATCTTAAATCAGCCCTAAGGTGTGTAGAGACCAGTTGGAGTTCTGGCTGTGCACATTTTGTAGTACTGATTATTGATGATATCTCTCTGCTTGGATTTATGGAGATGAGCCAGTGTCTTCTGCCACTGATAGCATTACCCTGGGTTTTGTAAGCCTGAGATAAACCCTGCCCCCTGTCAGCTGTTCCTGGTTGGATGCTCGTAACAGCGATGGGAAGCTGACCACCACAGGTCCCATGTTTCGAGGTTCCTTTCCCCATAGTTTAGCTTAGAGGTTCCATCCCCATAGTGGTATCTGTCAAGGCAGGTTTCTGGCTTTGCCACCTTTTCCTTTTTTAAATTTATGTGACCATGGGCTGGAGAATGACTCAGCGGTTAAGGCACTTGCCTCTAGTGCCTAAGGCCCCCAGTTCAATTCCCCAGGACCCACATAAGCCAGACCCACAAGGTGGTGGCCCTGGTTCTCTCTCTCTCTCTCTCTCTCTCTCTCTCTCTCTCTCTCTCTCTCTCTCTCTGTTTCTCTCCTTGAAAATGAATAAATAAAATATTTTTTAAAAAAAATTTATGTGACCAGGCCTCAATCTAGCTCAGGCTGACCTTGAGCTTGAGATATCCTCCTCCGCCAGCCTCCCTGCTATCTTTATTTATTCATTCATTTACATATCCATTTATTAATGATTTCAAGGTTGATTGAGGAGATGTGAGCCACACCCCCTTTATCATCATCATTTCCAATAGCAAATGCAATTTAAATTCAAGGTCCCTAATGTGCCAGTCCAACCAGATGATCATCCCTTAATCATTTCCATATCAAAACTCTAGAGATAGCATTACATCCAACATTCAGCTTGTCTTCCAGGCACAGCCCTGACTGAACACAGGGGTTATTGCTAAGGACAAGGGCATCTGCCTAGGGCTCTACTCTTAGTTGGGATTGTACCTCCTTGAGTTGAGGTAGGGACAGGTTGGGGCAAAAAGAGAATTTGACTTCTCACAATTCTAAGACTGGGTAAGCTCTCAAAAAGAATCCAGGATGTAGACATCCCAAATATGACAAATTTTGCAAAGCTGAAACCTGTAACTCTATGAGACACCTACAAAATGCCTTTTAGAAACAGTTACAATTGAGCACCAAAGACATAATTGCTTCCTGACATCCACATCACCCCTAACAGAGTAGAACACTAAACCCATGGAAACCTTTACAATCAGGTTAATAATGACTTCACAGAGAGGTGAAAAAACTTGCCCAAGATCTGTTACATGCTGGTAACTGGAGGAGCCAGGACCTGACCCTGCTGGTCCGGCCCCAGGCCCTGTCTCTTAACTACCATGCTGAGTCAGTCCCTGTACCTCTTGTCTCCCCATTCTGCACCCTCCACAACATAATAACAATAATTACCTTGGAGGGAAGCTTCTCTTTGATCTAAGGAAAGGAACTTGTCAGAATTCTGCTCATGTTTCAGCTCTGCTAATTAGCACTGTGAATGAGACAGATGTTCTCACCTCGCCACCCTCATCTAAAGAAAATGTGAGCATGGAGCTGAAGGGTCTCCAAAATCTCTTTCATTGCTGAAATTCCACCTTTAAGAAGTATATGTTCTAAGCCTGGTTTGGTGGCTCACACCTGTAATCACTCTAGAGGTTGAATCAGGAGGATTGCAAATTTGAAGCCAGCTAGAGACACATGGCTGGGATCAATGCCAAAATCCTGTCTCAAAACAAAAAAATTTTAAAGAAGTATATATATATATATTCTAAACTAAAGAGTATGTCATGATTTAAATTGCAATTAACAGCACGTTTGTATACCTGATAGGAAAGGCCAAGGAACTTTTATTTGTTTTATTAAAAGTTTTATAAAAGGCTTGTTTGTTAAATTGTTAAATAGTAGGTTGGATTTGGATAAAAATTTTGACTTAAAACGACCTCATTTCATTCACCCTTTTCAGAAAGATGGCTCTGGCTGTGGCACTGTTGTTAGATCCATGCAGCTTCACTGGGGGTTGGGCAGAAATGGGCACCTTCCTCGGTGGCATCAAGTCACCTCCCTCAACATAATGGCCCGTAGGTGGTGGACAGCATTGCTGGGAATAATGAAATGACAGACGCGGGAGTAAAGTGGGGGAGAAGTAGGAGAGGGTGACGCCCAGGAGCCCAAGGTCATTGTCAACACTGACTTTACCTGAGGGAAGAACACTCATACAGGACTATGCACAACTTGTGCCAGCCTGCTCAGCCCCTTGCTGGGCTCACACTTCTTGTTTCTCCCTTCCCTGATTCAACACTTGCCTCCTCTTGTATCCCTGCCTAGGCAATACTGTACACTTGGGAACTCCTCCTTGAGCAGGAATGGGAACAGAAGGAAGTTACCAAGGAATTCTGACTTCAAAAGGCTCTCAAGCTTCCAAAAACCTAAGAAATAGGATCCAAGGTGCTGACAGCTCTAAATAGTCTCAGGATATAAAGTTGGACCCTGGATATGTAACAGATACACAGGTGTTACAAGGTTAGGCCAGGTATGGTGGTGTGCACCTTTAACCTCAGTCCTTGGGAGGCAGAGGTAGGAGGATCGCTATGGCTTCGAGCCCACCCTGAGTCTATATAATGAAATACGGGTCAGCCTGGGCTAGAGCGAGACCCTAGCCAGGAGTGGTGGCACATGCCTGCAGTCTCAGTACTTGGGAGACTGAGGCAGGAAGATTCCACAATGCAGCCAGCATGGACTGTATGGCAGGCCTTGTCTCAAAACTCAAAACAAAATGAAATGAAATGATAAAAGCTAACATGCATCAAGCACTTACTCCATGCTTGTTTCTATTGAACAAAGGTGATATGTGGCCGACTTTTTTTCTCCAATGTCCCTGCTGCATAGGTGCTACTATCCCAGTTGTATAAGAGTCTAGACACTGACAAGTGAATTCTGCACAAGGTTCAAGGAAGAAAAACTGGGTACAAGCTGTGATGGTCTGATTCCAGAGTCAAACCAGTTCCTAACTACCAACCTGTCTTGTCCTGATGTAGAGATTATTTCATGGAAATTTGGAATGCATCTCAAAGTTAGGGAATGCAAGAAATGTTAAGAGATTTTCTACATTTATAAAGGTAAAGGGATGACCAGAAAGAACCTTAAATGTCCCAATTTCTGTAATAGTAATCCTTCTATCTTTAACTGAAAGGAAGGGATTTTGGTTGTCTGATTCTTGCTTCGTGTAGATACTGTTCAATGTCCCTACCAAGTCTGTTGCTCTGGGTGGTTCTGGCTTTCCTGAGATGGGACACCCAGACCATACTCTAGCTGAAGATCTATACCAGCTAGGGTCCAGACAGGCCCACAGTCCTGGCTAAAAGAGTCACTTTTTAAAGAACCTTGTAAGCTGGGTGGGGTGTGTCAACACCAATTTTAAAGGCAATATTCTTAAAAGAAAGTGTTTTAAGAGAACATACCAGGACTGGAGAGATGGAACAATGGTTAGAGACGCTTGCCTGGATTGGAGAGATGGCTCAGCGGTTAAGGCACTTGCCTGCAAAGCCTACTAATCCTGGTTCGGTTCCCCAGCACCCATGTAAAGCCAGGTGCACAAAGTGGCTCATGCACTTGGAGTTCATTTGCAGCAGCTGGAGGTTCTGGTGCTCCCATTCTCTCTCTCTCTCTCTCTCTCTCTCTCTCTCTCTCTCTCTCTCTCTCTCTCTTCTTCCTTTTCTCTCCCCACTTTATTTTCTTTTTTCTTTATAACAAATCAATTCTTTTTTTTTTAAAAAAAAAAAAAAAAAGGTGCTTGCTTGCCAAGCCTGACAGCCTGGGTTCAATTCCCCAGCACCCATGTAAAAATCCAGATGTACAAAGTGGTGCAAGTGTCTGGAGTTCATTTGCAGTCGCAACAAGAGGCCCTGACACACCCAAATTCATTCTCTTTCTCTCTCTTGCAAATGAGTAACTTTTTTTTCAAAAAGAGAACACACCAGCCCTTCAAATATAAGATGGCCCACAGAGACTCAGCTCTCCAGCTGACATGGCATGTCACATTACTATTTAGCAATATTGACATCTATTTATTGAGCTAGTTAGTTCCAAGCTTCTCAACTCATCCAGCTTATTATCTGCATACATACCAGGCCAAAATCTGAAATTGCAATCATTTTATCTGTCTTTCCTTTAAGCAAGATGCATTCTGCAACGAGACATCTCTCATCTCCTACGTTAATCTCTGCACAGGAAGGACTTGCAATCTTGAGGGTATATTAACTTCCCAGGGAGTCAGGGGCCAGAGGTGAAAGTTACGTTCAAGGGTATATTAGTGGCAATATGTTTATGTGCCCTTAAAAATCGTTCTGCATGCTTTGTTTGACTAATATAAAATATTTGTATGTGCACTTTTTTTTTGTTTTGGTCGATCTATCAATATAATCATCAAAAATTGCCAAACAAATAATGATAAAGCTGTTAACTCAGAAGTGATTCAATCTCTCAATGAACTCACAGCTATTTATTTCAATTTCTTCATTTTCATGATTAAGCTATAAAAATAATTTGATAAAAAACAAAAACCGTGACATGGTGGTCTGTGTCTTTATCCTAACACGTAGGAGGCTGAGTTAGGAGAATCCTTGAGTTCAAGGCCACCTTGGGCTACAGAGTGAGTTCCAATACTGAGCTAGCATTTGACCCTTCCTTAAAAAATTATCAAAACAAATCACCGTACAGTTCTTCTAAAACAGAAGCTATATTTATGTATGAGTGGAGAACCACATGACAGCTAAATCAAATAAGAGATAGGAAGCCACCATCAAACTTATTACATTCTCTCTTCCTGAATAGTAATCTAAATTCAAATTTAAATAAATTTTCTTTAAATCAATTCCATCCTAAATTATATGCATCAGCGCAATCACGTTTAAGAGAAGATGGAACAGACTCAGAAAAATACCCAGAGATTGGTAGGAGGAATAAAACAAGCCATCATCATGTTCTTATTAGAGGAAACATCGGGAGAAGAACCATTTAGAGAGTCTATGATAGGAAAAGACACTTTGTGACCTCGTAGAAGGGACTTAGAAGGAAAGCCTTTACGCTGTCAAACCAACCCAATCAGTTTTCTTAGACTTTTTACATCAGTTCATTTTACTTGATGCTATGCAACTTAAATTTTTTAAAGGAGTACATATGAGAAATGCAAAAGATAAACTGCTAATAAGTTAAATGAATTATCAGCATTGTGAAATTTCATCTTGCAGCCGGGCATGGTGGCGCACGCCTTTAATCCCAGCACTCGGGAGGCAGAGGTAGGAGGATTACTGTGAGTTCGAGGCCAACCTGAGACTACAGAATGAATCCAAGGTCACCCTGGGCTAGAGTGAGACCCTACCTTGAAAAACCAAAAAAAAAAAAAGAAAAAGAAAAAGAAAAAAAAAGAAAAGAAAAGAAAAGAAATTTCATCTTGCTTCTACCTCATTTGCCTATATATTTAAAATTCAGGGCTGATAAGTGGTTAAAGGCACTTGCTTGCAAAACCTGCTGGCCAAAGTTTAATTGTCCACTACCCACGTAAAGTCAAATATGCAAAGTCGCACATGTGGCTGGAGTTTGTTTGCAGTGGCAAGAAGCCTTGACATACTCATTCTCATTCATTCATATTCTTTTTCTCTAATAAATAAGTATATCAAAAACTAAGGCAGGTATGGTGGCTCATGCCTTTAATTGGGAGGCAGAGGTAGGAGGGTCACCATGAGTTTGGGCCACCCTGAGACTACTTAGTGAATTCAAGGTCAGCCTCGGATAGAGTGAGACCCTACCTCGGGGGAAAAAATAAGCAACCAACTCATATTTACAGTATTTCTTATTCTAAGAATTCACATCATCCAAGTCCTTAGAAAATAGATGTGAAATAGTCACATGGAGTTCTAACTTACAGAAAACATTCATATAATCACAACTGTAATAGCACTCGGGAGGAGGAGGTAGGAGAATCAGGCATTCAAAGCCACTCTGCTTCACTACAATAGGAAGCCTGGGCTAGCCTGGGCTACATGACATCATCCTGGAGAGAGAAAGATAATTCATAGAGAAATGATTTGAGTATAAAGAAGTTGAGGTAGTTTAGGGTTAACAGTGGCTGAGGGTGAGAAGTGTCCTTGGGATGTAAGGGTTTGTTGTTTATTTGTTGTTTTTTCCCCTTATCTCTGCCTAAAGGAGTCCTTACAGCCTCTATCTTTCTAGAGTTAATGCCCGGAGGGCCTGGCCTTCCCAGATCTCTTCTTCCCAAAAGAGTTCCCCTTTCCTAGAAGAGATAATAACCCTCTTACAGAGAAGGTTATACCCTTCCTGGAGGATAAAGAATTCTAAGAAAATTGCCCCTTTCCCAGAGACCTGATCCCCTACCTACAAACCTGGCATAGGGGCTGCTTAGTTCAGCCCCTGTCCAGTCCATAAAAGTCCCCAATCTGGTTATCTAAGTGGGCTTTCCCATTTTCCAGGAACCTGCTCTTGCTTCTTCTTGGATAAGAGGTCCTGTATTCCTTCCTTCCATCTCTTAAATTCTGTCTGTAATCTCTATAATAAATCTTTCTAAACCTCACCTCTATGGTCTGTGGATTTCATTCTTTGCAGTCACAAGACAAGAACCTGGAGACCCTGACTCAATGAAAGCTTTGTGTGACTATGACACACCAACACCCTAATTCCTGGGGTAAAGCTGGGTGGAGAATAGTGCTGTTGTTCTCAAAGACACCCCAAAATTCCCATATCAGAGCCACCGTTCTTTGGAAGCCTGAGAAATTCAGATTCCTTCTCTGCTGTGATTGAAGACAGTATGGATATTTATAAAGCTCATTTGTCTTTCTCCCCATCTCCAGAGCCTCACTTCATGGAGTCTACTTCTCCTGCCACCTGTGATCCTGATCTCCTCTGACGCAGTCTTTTGTTTGCTTGGGGTGTGGTCTCATGTTGGATAGAATAACAGCACAAAGCAGGAAGCATGTGTGGGACTAAAACAGATGAATGCTAGCAATATTATGGGTTTATACCGAGTGGCGCTTCAGATTAATTTCCTGTGATTGGATGCCTGATGTGAATTACTCCATTTTGCAATCAGCCACCCGCTGCAGATAATGCAGGTCACAATCACCAAATGAGTCAGTCTCTCACTTCTCGGGAGACCATTGTATACATTTGTCAACAATATTCAGAACAGAAGCAGAGAGGAGTGACCTGAAAAGACTCCTTTGGTTGTTTAGATCAATGGATTTCCCCAGTGTGCTTGGTCCCTGCAAAGCAGCAACAGTGACACCGCCCAGGGAATTTGATAGAAACGTGTGTGTGTGTGTGTGTGTGTGTGT
>PVHP010047761.1:0-12742 GCA_004024765.1 Zapus hudsonius | reverse complement strand
TTGAACAAGTTTGCAATCCCACCAGCAGTGAATGAGGGTTCCTTTTTCCCCGCATCCTCGCCAGCAACGATTGTTGTTGGTTTTCTTTATCATTGCCATTCTGACCGGGGTAAGGTGGTACCTCAATGTGGTTTTGATTTGCATTTCCCTGATGCTTAGGGATGCCGAGCACTTTCTCAGGTGAGAAAAGGCCATCTGTTGAGATCAGTGCCCCATTTTGTGAGGGGGCAATTTGGGTTTTTGCTATTAATTTTTTTTTTTTAGCACAGTGCACAGTGCTTTCCCTGCTGATCCAGGGTGGTGTGGCTGATGCTAAAGAAATAGTGGGCGAGTAGATGATGGGGGAGCTGGTACTCAGGAGGTGTGACACCCTACCTGGGTTGTCTCTGCAGCTCCTTTCATGCAAGTGCACTCTGCTCTCTGCTGTTCATTGGAGAAGCAGGACTATGTGTGTGTATTTATGTATATGAGCGTACATGTGTGTGTTTGTGTGCTTGCATGGATACATGCGATTGTACATGTGCATATGTGTATGTATGCGTGTGTGTGTGCATGGATGTGTGTATGCATGTGTGTTTATGTATATGTGTGGCTGAACCTCTGCAGGCTATTCAGATCACTCCTGGGACTGTGGTCCCCAGGGTCCCTGAAGCACAGGTCCCTGCCCAACCCCTCCTGGGGAAAGGACAGATGGGATTTACTCAGTAAATGAGACTGATAGAAAGTGCTGGGTTTAGGAGCTTCTGGACTTTGTAGTAAGTACCCTTTGGGCCTAGCTTCCTGCATCTTGTTTTAGACCTTCTAAAACCCACATCATCATCTGCCCCTGTCCCCAATCTGAACTGTTATGTATTTGAAGAAAAAGGAGGAAGAAGTGAAAGGGGCCGAGGAAAAGGAAGAAGAAGGGAAGCAGGGAAAACACTAGTTTCAAGAAGTATTATCGCTCTAGCCTGGGATGGAGGTGGAAATGATGGAATTCATAGTAACAACTATTTATGTAATTATTAACTGTCACAAACATCCAAGCTTCTCGATGCTTCAGTTGCAGACTGCTGCTCGCTTGGGTGGGTCAGTGCAGCGAGATGTTTGGCACTGGAATTTTCTTCCAGCCAGGAACAGCCACTGCCAGGAGGGAATATGGGGTGCTGGTTCCTAGAGGAGAAGCCATGGGCTTGAGTCTGTAGCCTATTTTATTCATTTCCACATCGTGGCCAGTGGCTCTCTCCAGGTAGACCCATCCTTTGCCTGGAGTCTCTCATCCAGGGATGGAAATTCTAGGTACACACACCGCCAGGCATGTCACCGCTCTCCAAAACGCTCTCGTGTTTCTCCTGCCTTCTCACCTATGGCTCCCTCAACATTGCCGTTGCTAATGACCACTTCTCCTGATTCTGAAACATCCTCTCATCAGCTCTACTCCCTGGATGTTTCTAGAAGGCCACGAGAGAAGTTGCCCTCTTTGCTTCTCACGTGAAGAAACAGAAGCTCTGAAAAGAGTGTGTCACTTGCTCAAGGCCATAGAGCTAATGAGAGAGGCCGATCTCTGAATGCCACCTCTCAGGGCCATGCCTGCCTGCCTCCCTCCCAGCTCCCCCACATCCTCAGATGAATTCCACAGGCTGCTGTCTGTCACCAGAGTCACACACTCCCCCACATTCTGACTGTTCTCCCCGAACTCTGGTGGAGGCACTAGCTCTGATTTTGGGCCACACAGGAGTGACAGGAACTCCAGTACTTTGTGTCTCTCTGTTCTCATCTCCTCCCTTCTCCCTTAATCAGGATTTGGCCACCCTTGTCAGGAGGAGGAGAGAACAAAGTGTGACTGGAACTAGGAACCGCACTGGCCACCCTTCTCTTAATTTCCCTGAATTAGTTTTTAATTACGTGTTTTAATTTCTTTTATCATGATGTACATCAGAATCTCTTCCTTTTCTTGAGCTCTGGGGCAGCCTTCTTATGTCTTGCCTAGATCTCTTAAATTATTCCACTCTACAAAGCAATACCAGCATGTGGCTTTTCTTTTCACCCTCTCAAACCCCTCATTTTGAAATTTTGAAAGCACAGACACTCCGCTCTCTCCCAGGCCTTCTCCTGCTCCTCAGAACCTTTATTCATAAGAGACAATGTTTGCGGAACCCTCCACAACTTGCCAAGGGCCTTACCTGGATAGATCACCTGTATCCCCTGACCCCAACAAAAATGTGTTATGGCTTCTGTTTTCTTCATTGTGCAGATGAGAACGTTGAGGTTTAGAGTGGGTAATTCACTTGTCCAAAATCTCAAGTCAGCCAATCTTATTTTTTCTTTTCGTTTTTCTCCTTTTCTTTTCTTTTCTTTTCTTTTCTTTTCTTTTCTTTTCTTTTCTTTTCTTTTCTTTTCTTTTCTTTTCTTTTCTTTTCTTTTCTTTTCTTTTCTTCCTTCCTTCCTTCCTTCCTTCCTTCCTTCCTTTCTTCCTTTCTTCTTTCATTTTTGATTTTGAGGCAGGGTTTCACTGTAGCCCAGGCTGACCTGGAACTCATTTTGTAGCCCCAGGCTGGCCTTGAACTCACCACGGCAGGGGGAAGGATGTTAGAACAGAGACTGGCTATTATGTCTGGCCACAGCAGCTGACAGGAAGCAACAAGAGGAAACCAAGCTTTAGTAAGGAGAAAGCTAAATATAACAGCCCTAAGCACACCCTCAGCAGCAAATCTTCAGCAAGGTTCCACCTCTCAAATTGCCACTAGCTGGAGACCAAGCGTTCAAACCACATGAGTCTATGGGGGACATCTCATTCAAGCCACCACACAACCCATCTTAACTGTGGGCAATATCATTTCATAAACTGGGTTCCTAGACTGTATAAAAATGAGAGAAATGGCTGAACACCAGCATTCATTACTCCCTACTTCTCCATCATGGACTGAATGTGACCAGCTGCCTCAAGCTTCTGCTGCTATTCCCTTTCCCTCCCAGGATGGAAAATAACCTTGAACCATACGCTGAAATAAACTCTTCCACTCTTAAACTGATTTTTGCCAGGTATTTTCTCACAGCAATGAAAATGTAACTAATATATTCTTTCCCCTACTCCTTAGCAGTATTTTTTTCCTGTATGGAAAGGCAACTTTAGAATTCAATGGAACTATATTTTAATTGTTGGCAGTCATTCCCATGTCATTGGTTGGGGAGACAGAAAAGTATGGATGAGGACGATTGGGAACAATTATCTCTTGAGAACACAAATCAGTTTTCCATATCTGCAGGGTCTGAACAAACCTTTCCTCTCTCAGATAAGTGCTGGCAGAAGTGGAGGCTACCAGCTACTGAGGGGAACAAACCAACCACGGATGGAAAATATTTCCAGAAACATTGTGTCTGGGGCTGGGGAGAGTAAGACATTTGCCTCACAAGCATGAGGTCCTGAGTTTGATCCCAGCCAGGAGTTTGATCCCAGCACATACTTCCAACCCCACTGCAGGGGAGGCAGAGATGCACAGGTCCTTGGAGCTTATTGGCCGGCCAGTCTAGGCTAATTATCAAGCTGAAGACAAATGAAAGGCTCTGTCTCAAATAAAGGTTGATGCTACTTGAGGAAGGATACCTGATACTGTCCTCTGGCCCCCTCATTGGTGCACACACACACACACACACACACACACCTGTAGACACACGTGAGCTCAAAAACATCAGCAAAAAGGGCTGGAGAGATGGCCCAGCACTTAAGGCACTTGCCTCAGTGCCTAAGGCCCCTGATTCAGTTCTCCAGGACCCACATGGGCCAGACTCACAAGGTGGTGGTGGCCCTGGTGTGCTCTCTCTCTCTCTCGCTCTCTCTCTCTCTCTGCTTGAAAATGAATAAATAAAATATTTTTTAAAAATCAGCAAAATTTGTGTCTGTACTGACAGACATTGATGTCGTGTGTGTGTGTGTGTGTGTGTGTGTGTGTGTGTGTGTGTGTGTGTGTGGTGCCTGTGTTTTGCCACTGTGAACACCAGGCTAGCTGACCTGCAAGCTTTGGGATTCTGCCTGCCAGTGTCATAGGGGTTACTTACATGTGAACTGTTTGTATCCAGAGTGGGTTCTGGGGATCTGAACTTGGTTGTCAGGCTTGCCAGCAAGCACTGGGAAGCATCAAGCCAGTTCCCCAGCCCATGGCATAGACGTCATTATTGACTAAACAAATCAGGGTAATAACTATTTACAAAGCATCTACATTGCACTTGGTATTAGATGAGATTGATTTGAAGCATACAGGAAGATGTTTATTAGTTTTATGCAAATACCACAATGTTTTACGTTGGAGAATTAAGCACCACAGGATTGTTAGTGTGTGGGAGGGGGAGTCCTTGAACCAATCCCCTGTGAATACTGAGGGACAGCTGTGTACAATATGGGGACATATGACAAGTTCAGTTAGCTCAGTCGTACTTTGTACTGACTGCCCACCTTTACCATTCTACCAGGCAGTGGTCACCCCTTTCTTAACTAAATCCCTGTTACTGTGGCCCTTTGCAAAGGAGTGCCACTGGAGCTCTGACTAGAAAAAAAAGACGGTAATACATTCGTGTCACATGACCTGGGTGCTCTTGGATGTCATTCCTGCTGCTGACACTCTGTCATTGTCTGGTTGTGAGTCTGTGGTCTTGGAAATGCCCATGGATATTTTAAGGTGTATTGTGTATTGGGAACTGTGAATGAAAAGTTAAGGGAGGGGCAAAGGCCAACCATTAACCATCACATTCACCCAAATCCCAAACCTCCATTGCTCAGAAGGAACCTGCTGCGTAATTTAGTCCCATCCCGCAAACATACCATTGTGACAAGGGAAAGTTTTGTGAAAACCCTGGGGCCCCTGCAGTCAGTGGAAACCACGAAGCACACATCTGCACCAAGGAGCAGAGACAAGACCTTTAATTTCTGGGAGCAAGGTCTTTTCTTCCAGCTGACCTTCCTCCCTCCCATGAAGGGACCCACACAGCCTCCCCCTCAGTAGCTGGTAGCGTCCACTTCTCTTGCCAGCCCTTATCTGTGAGCGAGGAGTGCTACCTTTCAGATCCCTGCCATTTGTGAAAGAAGGCATTGTTGTTTTGTAAATCTGCCCAGGTTAGGAACAAAGGCAGACTTGGGTCTTCTTTGGGTCTAGTAGAACGGAACTGACATTCCTGCAAAATGGCTCTTTATGACACTGTAGTTCTGCTAACAATTACCCTGCAATAGAGAAGGGGTGTCTGATTCCTTCTGGGGTGTTGGTGAGCTTGCCTTTCTTCCTTTTCTTTCCCTTTTAAATTGGTAAATGGTTGGAGTTCAGGTTTAGACAGGTCTAGAGTATACACATCTGTGACATGTATGTAATTCTCACTAGACAACTCATTATTCTGTATAGGCCTGTGTGTGTGCATTTGTGCAATGGGTGTGCTTTCTCCCAGCAGAGGAAATAGGGATATTTTCTTTTCTTCTCTCATCAAGTCATCTGTCCTTGGAATAACTTCTGAGGGTGAATTGCTGAATTTTGAACAGGTACTATTTGCAGAGTATGGTAGGATGCTTTGGATCATAAGTGAAATTAGTATTTAAAAAATTATCTGATTTGAGGGCTGGAGAGATGGCTCAGCAGTTAAGGCGCTTGCCTGCAAAGCCTATGGATCTGGGTTTGATTCCCCAGGACCCACATAAAGCCAGACGCACAAAGTGGTGCATGCATCTGGAGCTTGTTTGCAGTTGCTGGAGGCCCTGGTGCGCCCGTTCTCTCTGTCTTGCTACCCCTCTGTTTGAAAATCAATAAGTATTTTAAAAAATAAAATAAAAATGATCTGATTCGAGAAAATGCTTTACAAATAATTAGTACTCAAGAAATATTTGTTGAAATGAATTGTACCTGTTACATTTGAGAAAGAGGACAACCCAGGGCATGTGTGCTAGAATTGTTTCAATAATGAATGAATGAATGAATGAATAAATAAATAAATAA
This sequence comes from Zapus hudsonius, assembly GCA_004024765.1. Lineage (NCBI taxonomy): Eukaryota > Metazoa > Chordata > Mammalia > Rodentia > Dipodidae > Zapus > Zapus hudsonius. The sequence continues at coordinate 6,791 of PVHP010047761.1, read as the reverse complement.
ATAAACAAGTGGTTTGTACTTTGGGGAGATGGGAGACTTGAAGGCTGTCATGCCATAAATCCCAAGCAGCTGGTCAGGATATTTGGTGACACACAGAAGCTCATTTTTGTCAAAACAATAAACTTCCAAATATATTTCAGATACTTTTTTTTGGGTGCTGGGAAGTAGCCCAGTTGGTAAAGGGCTTGCCTAGCATGCACAAAGCTACGGGTCCATTCCAAGCACTGTATAAACCTGCTATCGTGGAGGCGCCCAGTACTTGGAAGATAGAGAGACAGGAGGATCAGAAGTTCAAGGCCATTCTCAACTGCATGATGAATCTGAGGCCAGCCGGGACTACAGGAGAGCCTGTCTAAAAAGAACCAAAAACCAAAACAAAACAAAAATTCTATTACTTCCCCAAATAAGAAAACTTTTTCTTTCTGTTAATTTGTTGAGACATGATTTTATTCTGTAGCCCAGACTGGCCTGAAATTTACTATATAATCCAGGCTTGCCTCAACTCTTGGCACCTCGTGCCTCAGTTTCCTGAGTGCTGGGATTACAGGTGTGAGTCACCTTAATAGGTTCAGATAAATCAGGGTTCCTTCAAACCAAAATTGTGGTCTCTATGGCCCAATAAGTGTGTTGTATGACCGCCTGTCAAATACTTCGCTTCTAAAACAAATTAACTTTCTCATGTAGAAAGTAAGGATCCATTTTTAAAAAAATTGATATCTTTGTTGTCCAAAATTAGATACATTGTATTAGCAAAGATTATGTTGGTATCCCAGATTCCCTCCTCCCTGTCCCCAATCCACTGGGTATCCTCCTCGGTGGGCACCATTTTGTCCGAGTTTCTGTAGATATTGAAGCCCATGCTTGCAGGGGATTTTGACCTGTGAAAGAAGACCTGGATTTGAAAAACCAAACTGAACACAACACCTGTAATCATCAGAAAATTCCGCTTTAACTGCTTGCTTGATAGAGAAGTCACAGGTGGGATCAATGTATTCTCTAAACCCGTCTAGCTTAGTGATGGCAAGGTGTTTCTTACACTTCTTGGTGGCTTCATGTAGCTCAGGAACACCAAGCACAACCAAACATAAAATCGCAGGGGTTTGATTGTTAGGAGTTGGAAGGATACTGTCTGGAGAGATAAGACAGGCTAAGCTGTTCTGCTTTCAGAGGGAGTCCGTGATGTGTGCCTCACACCAAATTCGTAACATCTCTCTTGTGATGTCCACTTGGTCGGGGCTGGAGAGATGGCTCAGCAGTTAAGGCGGTTGTCTCCAGAGCCCAAAGACAGGGGTTCAATTCCCCAGTACCCACGTAAGTAAGCCATCTGGTGCATGTATCTAGGGCATGCATCTAGAGTTCGTTTGCAGTGGCTGGAGGACCTGGTGTGCCCATTCTCTCTCTCTCTCACTTGCTCTCGCTCTGTCTCTGCCTGTCTGTATCTCTCTGCTTACAAATAAATAAAGAAAATATATAAAACAAATAGACTTGGTGGCTGTTTGCTAGGTCTTTGTTTGTTTGTTTGAATCCAAAGCAAGAATTGCACACCTGCCTTCCCCTCAGTTCCCACCTTCCTGACTCTTCTGACAGGCCCCACACATTGATTTGAATTTTCAACACTTAGCCGCTCACTTAGTGAGCTAAGATCACTGAGTCAGAGAACAGGAAAGGTCAGTCTGCCTCACACCTCACCCAGCGTCCTGGGATTAACATCCAAAACAAACAGATCAGAGATGGGATGTAGACTCCTGAAGAGAAGGTTCCCACGTGTGAGATGGCATTTCTCAAGCTCACTGACGTCACTCAAGTTCACGATCCAAGACTTCACCTTACTGAGGTTGGGGGAGCTGTAGTTGGAGCCTTCTGGAAGAACCCAGAGAGCTAGGATTAAGGAAAGTGGGGGGGAGGGGGAGGCGTTCTTTCTGCTAATCAAAGGAGAAACCAAGTAAAGTCCAAGAAAAATACGACACTATTGTTTTGGGGGCACAAGAGGCTGGCTTTGGAGGCTTCATTGAGTAATCCCAGTCACACCCTTTCTCTGTGGGACTGAAGGAATGTTGGCTGAGGCCCTGGAGGCCAGGTGGGAGGTGGGTAGACAGGTCTACAGAGATGAGAATTTCTGGAAGCCTTAACCCTCTGCACATCGCTAGGGCTTTGCAATTGGCAGGGAGGCTAGGACACAAAGAAACAGCAATGTAGATCCGGATGAAGGAACAGGGGCCATGGTCAGGGATGGTGGGGAAGAAAAATGGGCTGTAGGAAGCACATCAGGAAACGGAGAAGGACATGGCCCTGTTCCTTTCACCTTCTTCTAAATGGGTTCCTGTGTCCTCAAGGGGCCCGGTGGCTCCTTTGCATAGAGCCACAGGGCGGATACCCAGGGAGAGGTGGCATGTCTGAGTCTGGGGTGCAACAGGAAGCAGGAAGTACCAGTCATTTCACAAGAAGCTTTGACATTGGAGAGAGAGCCAGTGAAAACTGGCAGACCCCCAAGTTGGGGTGGGAAAGTCTGGCCCGCTGTGGAGAACGCTTGGCTTCCCGTCATGCTGTGGGTTGGTTAAAAAATAGACCAGTCCACAGGTTGTGCAGCTAGTCTACCTCAAACCTCACTTTCTCTTCCCATCCTTGATTGTTTTTGTGTGATGACTTGTCTGCTACTGTTGGTAACTTCCACAGCCCAGGGAGGAGCTATGTGACCATCTGCCTTGGCAGGACTCTCCACCCAAGCAGGCCCTTACCTCTAACTCTCACAAATACACTTGCATCCTTTCAGGCTTCTTTCTCCTAACTCCTTTTCTTTCTGTGATTTCTGCCAGAATCCTGTTTGTCTGGAGTTGCCTGCAAGTCTCTTTCAGAAGACTCTCCTTACTAGGTTAGCTGGTCCATTGCCTTCTGAACATGTCCATGTCTTCTCTCTGGGGCCAGAGAGGAATCTTTGTTCCTTTCCTGGCCTGGAGACCCTCTTTCCAAACTCTGGCTTAAACTCCAACTTACCTTCTTCAGCTACACATGGCAATGACGTGGAATATTCCCCTTCTTTTCCGCCTCGGATGTGAAATGTACAAGATGTATCCATATTATCTGTCTTGGTGTTTCTGAAACGCCATCACGATGAGCAAGGCAGCATCAGTAAAGATGTTTTCAGAAACCGTGTTTTAAAGTGTATGGGACTCTAGACTTACTGGTTGGAAATGATTACTGACTTACTGGGTTGTCTCTGTGACTTCTCGAACGAGGCGTCTCTGGGATTTAGTTCTGGCTCTTATTTGAAGCATCCTCATCACAAGCTAATGTCCACTTATTTATTTATTTGCTTATTTATTTATTTCTATTCCAAGGCTGGGAGGCTTCCCTGGGGAACCTTTGACACGCTTCAGAGTATAGAAGTCCAACAAAAGTGACTTTGAAGGTATTTGGGTTGAGGGCAGTTCTGGAGGTAGGCACAAGCTTTCTGAGGGGCTGGGGGAATAGCTTCATTGGTAAGGTACTTTGATTTGTAAACATGAGAATCTGAATTCAAACCCCAGGACCTATATACAAATATCAGACTTGGTAGTAGGTGCTGAAATCCCAGTGCTCAGGAAGCAGACAGGAGACTCTCTGGCTCTCTCTAGCCAGCCAATGCTGCTTTGAGGAGCTCCAGGTCAATGAGAGACTATTGCGAACAAACAAACAACAAGATGTGGACTGCATTCTTGAGCAACAACCCTAGAGGTTGTCCTCTGGTCTCCACATGCATGTGTACACATGTGCACACGTACCTGTGCACACATGAATTTATACATGCATAGCTTTCTGGGATGAAAGATAGCCATCCATTTACTTTGGAGGAGAGCCATGCCTTACCCGAAAGTCAGGAACGAGATAAACATGTATGGGGCATCACCCCCAGAATCTTTAGGGTTGAGAATTTATATGGCATCTACCATGGAAAATATCCCTGAGCTGAACAGACAGGGGATGAACCTGTCCGGAAATGTTTCTACCATGTCAATAACTATGTTTATAGATGAACATCTGGACGCAGTTTAGATTGGATTTCCATCAAAAAGAAAAAAAAAATAAAGATGATCCAGCCAATAAAAGGTATAGCTTAACAAGGACATGGGTCCGAGTTCTGTTTATAAAAGTCCTTCGGCATGGCGTTTTAAAAATCTCCCATCCCTTTATCACAACCACACCATCCTGTGTTCTGCATTTAAAGTTGGAGCCCTCAAAGCAGTGCTCTTGTAGGAGAGTTTTTGACACGTACCCAGAAAATTGCTCTCTGAGTAAATCCTTGGTTCTGGGTAACTATCATTAGTGCTTGGACAGCAGTAGAGAAACGTATCTATGGCCACAGAGCTGGTAAGTGGAAGAACTGAAAATGAGACTGAGGTCCATCTATAGTTGTAGCCTGGGTTCTGCTTTCTGAAAAAAAAAACCAAGAGAAATCCTTAGATTGCCGCTCAAGTGACCACCTGGTCCCAACCTCTCATGGACAAAGGTCTCATCAAAAATATCCTCCCAAAATGTTAGGAGTAAAAGATCAGAGTTCAAGAGCCATGCAAGAGATGAATAATTAAAGAAAAATATTTATTTATTTGAAAGGGGGAGGGAGGGGAGAGAGAGAGAATTGTGTCATTTTGTGCATCTGGCTTTATGTGAGTACTAGGGAATTGAACCCAGGCCATCAGGCTTTGCGAGTGAGTGCCTTTAACCACTTAGCCATCTCTCCAGCCCCAAGAAAGGAAGTATATCTCATGGGTAGGTACTATCTAATCTTCCAAACATCCTGAGTATTTGAAAATTTCCTGGGAAGAAGGGATGGCACAATGGAGACCAGAGAAGACTCTTCTGATGCTGGGTTTGGGAACACTCCTGTAATTACTATCACTCGGCACTCAGGGCTACAGAGAGAGAGAGAGAGAGAGAGAGAGAGAGAGAGAGAGAGAGAGAGAGAGAGAGAGAGAGAGAGAGAGAGAGGAGAAGGAAGAGGAGGAGGAAGAGTAGAAGGCCTGGAGGAGACTGATGGAAAGAGAAGAGAGATATAAGGTAATGGAGCTGGAATTCCTGGAAGCTTAGGGAAGGAGCTTTGACCTGAGATCAAAACTATACTCAGCATTTTCTAGAAGTAAGAAGGGCAGACAGCAGTGAAGATACTGGGGTGGAGGGGGTGGGTACTGTTGAGAGTTTTTCAGCCTAATTCAGAGAGCTTTAACCCTGGGCACAAGATAGGCTCTGAGGAACAAAATACCTCTCTTCTCAAGGCCTTGCTGGTCTTCCCATTACATAATGTAGAGTTATGTGTCTGCCGCGATTTTGGCTGGAGCCTGGACATGATGTGTTGATAATACATGGAGTCTTGCATGCAAACTTTGTTTATATATTGGGCCTTCCCTCTGAGTGCACGGGCAGGTAGCTGGCTGCATAGCCTTCATTGGAGCCTGAAAGACTTAGTATTTTATGGTCTTTCATGTTTATTTTTCTGTCTAACTAGGTTAGCCATTGTGAGTTTGGTTAAAGCAAAAAAACCCTGTTCAGGAAAATGGAGACAGCATTCTTTGATATAAAAGTAACTGGATTTCCACTTGGGTCTGCTTTCTCAGGTGACCTGCCTGTCCATGGAAAAGGGCCACCCGTGGTCAAAAAGAAGACTCAAGTCCTATATTGGAAATATATTTTCTTGAATGTGTCCAGTGTGTATGCACATACGTGTGTGGGTTTATGTGCATAGGCAGAATCCAGAGGATGACACCGAGGATCTTCTTTAATTGTTCTCCACTTAATTCTTTTGAGACAGGGTCTCTCTCACTAACTACTCTAACTACTCTACCAGCCAGTGTTCTCAGGCTTCACCTCCTCAGTGCTGAAATTACAGGCATATGTCTCCATTTTACATGGGCACTTGGGATCCAGACTCAGGCCCTCATGCTTCCGTGTGGCAAGTGCTTTATTCACTAAACCATCTCCTTCTCCTCCTGAAAAAAAATGTTTTCTATTTACCTCTAAATTCTGTTTTCACATGAAGGCTCTTTTAAATATTCAACCATGTTCTATGTCCAGGTAGGGCTCCGAGGATGGAGAACTGACATGGAATCTTTGAAGGGATTCTAGAAAGACACATTGAAATCTGGGACATCCAAGCCATCAGATTGGAGTGGGTAAAAGAGACCAGCCCTTCTCAGGAAGCTTTCTCCATCCTAGCCAAAAGGGAGCTCAGGTTGAGGCAGGTTCCCATGAAGCGGCCAAATGTTTGCAAAACAAGCGTGTCAACGAGGAGGCTCTGTCTGCAGAGACATCCCAAGGTTACGACAGTCCTGAGAGAAGAGCCCTGGGGAGCCAGGACTGGGAGCCAGCTGCTTCCGTAGAGTTGGGGTCCCCTTTGCTCACTGCCTGGGACACACAGCACGCTACGCAAGGAAGGGCTAACTGGTTGGGATAATTGTCCGGTGTTTATATTTGAAAAGGGATACTGCACTTCCTGGATAATTCCCTCCAGCCTCCTGTTGGGCTAAGATTTCCAATTGGTCCAGAATGCTATAGAGAAATCAGGGGCTGATTACCTGGCCGACTGGGCTGCAATCACACCTTTCAATACTAATTAAGTGTTCCCTGAGTTCAATGACATTGAGCGGCCAGGCTCTGGCTGGGGCCAGCCTAGCTCTGTGGTTTACATCACTAGTTTAAGACAATGATTTGAAGGGACAAAGTACCCGCACTGTGCTTGATAAGCAGGAAATGAACGCTTGTTTGCAAATAAGATTGGGAAATGTGATCGGCTTCTCGCTCTGCATCTGCCTTTGGGTAGCTAG
>PVHP010047760.1:0-12806 GCA_004024765.1 Zapus hudsonius | reverse complement strand
CCGTCACCACCATGGCTGTAGCTGAGGCACACGGGGGGCTGAGGCTTTCCATCCCCAGCAGAGATCATTCAATCTAACCCTTCTCACAAGTGGAGCTGAGATTCTCCGTGAAAACCTGCCACTCTCCTTCCCCTGTGCCGAAATGCTTCATAAAGCAGTGTTCAAAGAAAAATGGCTCCAGTGACCTTCTGGACACATGGATAGACCTGAGGTCCTGTCAGTGCTGTCTGAATTCTGGGGAAATGCAGCATTACTGCTTTGTCATCTTTCCAGAATATCAAGGAACCCTGGGATCTTGAAAGCTATGGGAGGAGCTGTTTCCTATTGGTCCCCACCCTGGGCAAGAATATTGTCACCATATTAAAGGAGTGCCCATGCCCATCGGGAACTGCATTTGGGGAGCTGAATATCGAGGCAGCCTGGACTTCAGGTTAGAACTCTTTTTAACTTTCATAAACTGCTCTCATTATTGCTTCACTTCTAAAGTATTTTCCCTTTTGGGTCAATGTTTTCATTAGCATGCATTAATTGTACAATGAATCTTATTATTAATTTTCACACATGTATAAAATGTACCTTAATCATATTCACCACCCATTACCGCTGATTCTCATAGCTGGGTTAGTCTGTACTAATCCTTTGTAACTGAACACGGAGTAGCAGGTTACTCTCCTTCTCCTTTCCCCTTTCTGTCACCTCCCTCGCCTCTCCTTCCTTCCTTCCTTCCTTCCTTCCTTCCTTCCTTCCTTCCTTCCTTCCTTCCTTCCTTCCTTCCTTCCTTCCTTCCTTCCTTCCTTCCCATCTCCTGTTCTTTTCCTCCATACTTTTTCTGCTCCTCCTCCTGCTCAGAGGAAGGTTTAATTGCCCCGGAGTCTGGTTGCATAGGATCCCAGACTTACCTGTTAGGTTGTGATGCCCTTCCATTGAAGGGCTGCGTTCCCAGTCCATTTCAGAAAGTGAATCTGCCCCAAGCGGCCTCGCCAAAGTACTCACCCAATGTGTTCCTGTTACGTAGATTACGATCACGTTGAAAGTTCTCTTTAAACAGCAAAAGCTGGAGCTCATAATTAGGATGTGTTTTTAGTACTACTCTAGAATCTGATTGTCCTATACTAGTGATATTTAAATAGTAAATCCAGGAAGGCAAGTGCTTTAAAAATATGTGGGGTTTTTTCCCTATGATATCTATGGATTGTGAACTGAGCATTGCATAACATACCATGCTAAAGGTCATTTTCTGTTTCTCGTGCACGTGTGTGTGTGTGTGTGTGTGTGTGTGTGTGTGTAGCAGACACGATAACATTAACAAAGCTGCAGAAATTTAGCAGCAAGAGGAAATTAGCCTGGAGGGCGGAAGAACGAGGATTAAGTTCTCACTGTCAGTATGTAGCAGCTCACTCCTCTGAGCTCAGCAACATTGGAGGAGGAGGAAGGACAGAAGACAATGAGAAGTAGAAGGAGAAAAACGAGGAGGAGCAGGAGAAGGAAGGAAGGAAGGAAGGAAGGAAGGAAGGAAGGAAGGAAGGAAGGAAGGAAGGAAGGAAGGAAGGAAGGAAGGAAGGAAGAAAGGAAGGAAGGAAGGAGTAGTCACTGTCAGTAAACCAGCAGGTCACTCTCTCCAGGGCTGAGAGCATTCACAAGTGTGGAGGAAGTCTCACTGACTTCCTAGACCCTCTCTAGCTGTAGGACTGAGGAAGCCTTATCATTAGTTGTTAGCAGGCACATAAACTAACCAAGTAGTAGCACAATGAGAACTGCAAATGCCATGGGATGACGGGCAACATAAAGAGAACGAACCCTTAGAAAAGCCCAAGATCCTCACAGAGAGCCTGTAAAAGTCTTGCTGGTGCTGAAGCTGATGCTATCCAGGGCAAAGCACAGTCGATGGGAGAGAAAAAGTACAAGCAACCAAGCCCACGCAAGTCACCCACGGTGCTCGTGGAAGCAGGTGCTGACATGGCGTGGAGAGCACCGGAGGGCTGGACACGGCTCTCATGGCCACTCAGAGGCAGGCAGACGGCTGCTGAGTCTGGACACACGAGCCAGGCAGGGGGAGCCGCCTGGGCAGAAAGGGAGGCATTAGCTCTCAGGCCGGCCTCCTTCTCCCCCGGCTCTGACTGACAGGCTGGATTCCCATGAACCACCAAATCAGCCACGGCAAGACACACTCTGCTCTGCCAGTGTCGTGAGCAGGATGGTAGCCAAGCTGCTGACAGCCTCCACCAGCCCTCATCCTCACGTGGCTATGGAAACGTTCAATGGAGGCTTGTCCAACACTCTCTTGCCTTCTTCCTTCCTGGTTAGTGCATCCAAGGGACTCCAGAATGGCGGGGAAGCCTGTGCTTCACTACTTCAATGCTCGGGGCAGAATGGAGAGCATCCGCTGGCTCTTGGCTGCAGCAGGAGTGGAGGTGAGTTATGAGCCGGCGCCTCTTGCAATGGACCCAAATTTCATTTCTAAAAATACTTTTCCAAGAGAATAGACTTCTCAATTTCTGTGAATAGTTTTGCCTTAAACAATTATCTCCCGTTATTAAAAATTGAGCAACTAAGATTTTTAATTACCTCTCCTGTAAGGTTCACATACACAATTAATAGATATTTAAGAATGAAAAGAAATAAAAAGTACTTATGTTGGATGGAATTGATTTCAGGGCTGAGGAGATGGCTCAGTGGGTCAGAGCACTTGCCTCACAGCACAAGGACCTGCAGCATAAATGCAACCACGGATTCAGGGAGACGGAAGCAGGGGCTTGCCAGGCAGCCAGTCTAGCCCCCAAATGGTGAGCTCCAGGGAAACAAAGCAAAAGAGCGATGGAGAAGAACCCCCAATGCCTTCCACGGCCTCTGCACTGTGCATTCAGGCTCGTGCTTCTGTACACACACCGCCCACACGCACACAAAATAACTACATTGAAACAAGTTATATGACACTTGCATAGTGTTAGAAACTTGATAGCCCGGCGTGGTGACGCAGGCCTTTAATCCCAGCACTCGGGAGGCAGAGGTAGGAGGATCACCGTGAGTTCGAGGCCAGCCTGAGTCTACAGAGTGAATTCCAGGTCAGCCTGGACTAAAAGCGAGACCCTACCTCGAAAAACCAAAAAACAAAAAAAAAAAAAAAAAAAAAAAAAAAAAAAAAAAAAAAAAAAAAAAAAAAAAAAGAAAAAAGAAATTTGAATACCAATAATATTAGGTGAATTAAATACTTATTGTAAATATTTAGTATGATGTGCATACTTTAAGTGTGATATCATTTTCATAATAGTACTTACATCTTAGAGAGTCACAGTGAACTATGTATAATGGGAACATATAATACCTTAAATTTGTTTGATACTATGACTATAGCACAAGAGAATATGGGCATTTAAGGAAACCAGGTTAATTTTAATTAGCAGTTATTGGATTTAGTGACTAAACCTTATATTTCATGTGTATTTTTATATACTAGAAATTTACATAATGAAAAGGTAAAATATATCCAAAAGAACTATATATAATTAAATTAAAATATAAGCCACAAATGAGAGGTATGGAATAGTGGATTGGTGACAAGATGCCTGTTACACAATTAGTTTTGGAGATGCTACTAAATAAGCCAGGTTTGGGCTAGCTCCTGAGGCAAGCGTCAAGCGAAGCTGGCCAAGTGAGGAGTAGAAACAAGCATGTCACAGAGTGAAATATTCTTTCCAGCTTTTGAAAAGCTGGTAGGTTTGTGTGATTCTACAGAGTACGGCCCTCTACAAGAGTCTGTCTGGGAACCCAGGTCTCAGTTCACACCCAGAAACTCAGCCATTTTGTGAGGGATTTCTTGGGGAGGAAGTCACAGGCACTACCAGATCTTGTTCCTCGGGTGGGAACACTTAGCCTGGAAGGTTACAGCCTATGAAAAAAAAATGTTACTTTGTTTGTTTTCCCTGGTAGGGTCTCACTGGAGAACTCACAGGATCCTCCTATCTCTGCCTCCCAAGGGCTGGGATTAAAGGTGTGCACCACCGTGCCCAGCTCTGGAAGGAATTTTTGATTTCTCTTAGTGTTGTGTCAACATGTTCAATAAGCCTTGAAACTGCACTTTCTCCATCCCACCTGAGCAAGTGGGGCTCGTCTGGTTCCTTCCTAAACTCATAAACCAGTGCGTGAGGACGGCAAATGCCTCCGTTCCTTCCCAGGTGGTGCTTTCTACCTGAATGAATGATGTGATTCCCATGTGCTTACGCTAGCTTTGTGACTCAGGTGGTTCCGATCAGGGCATGTGTGGTGGGTTCAGCACAGGAGACAAAGCAGGAAGGGTGATGGTAAGGACTGCTAGGGACTTCTGGACTCTCTCTGACCAAAGGCTGGCCAATACCCCATCTGCCACACCTTCAAGGTGACACTCAGCAAACCCACCACACCTCAGCCACCCGCCATCAGTTACGGATGTTGTGTAACTCTCTGCCATATGTTCATGCTGCTCACTGCTTCAATGGCCTCACCCTGTGAGATTGTGAAAACCAACAAGACAGTCCGGCTAAACAAGGTAGACTTCTATTTCAACCTTAAAACTAATCCTTTTAGGCTGGGCGTGGCGGCATGCCATTAAACCCAGCACTCAGAGGCAGAAGTAGGAGGAGCACTGTTTGAGGCCACCCTGGGACTGCATAGCGAATTCCGGGTCAGCCTGGACTAGAGTGAGAGCCTGCCTTGAAAAATATCCGTGAAACTATAAAAGGCATTAATGGAGTGGTTTAAATTACACTATGGAGCCTATGGTTAAGACCCTCCCCCCATGATGGTGACAGAGAAGGTTCTGTTCTGTTCCCACTAGAGATACCAGGAGCTCAGACTCCATCCACAGCCACACTCAGAAGTCTTAACTTCATGTCAACTACCTGGTGAGGAGCACTCACATTTAAAGACCACAATGATGTGGACTGAACTAATTAGGATTTTTTTTTTCTGTTTACAGTTTGAAGAGAAGTTTATAACAACTCCAGAAGACTTTGAAAAGTTAAGAAATGGTAATGCCAAAACCCAATGTCCCAGTTAGAGTATCTAGGAGGGTGGTTGTGGGGTTCAAGAGGCGGGAATGTTTGAGTGGGTTGACACATCTGACCCCTTAGCCCTTCTCTGAGATTTTGCTCTCTGATGCTGTCACCTGCTCTCCTGTGATTTCTGCACGACAGTGTGCCATCTCCCTCGAGATCCCATACTGCTCTCCATCCTGGCCAGTGCGTGAGCCGAGCAGGAGGAATAGCTGGGCAATTCCTGTGAGCTTTCCCATCAATGGCTTATGACTGGTTACTCTCACCACTATTGCAGGCTGAAGGGTCCTATACATTGAAGCCTGTCTCGTGACCACCCTAATGTGAGCACCAGGAGACTTTGCAAACTTCCTGCCAATTAAATTTGCCTGGTGGCCTTGTTACAATCCCTCTTAACCTTACTAATATATCCAGGAAAATATAATTTATATATAGAAGAATACAGTGATATTATATACAAATAGACAAAAACACAGGTAGGAAGTATAAGGCAAATGAAATAATCTTAAAATACAAAAGAAACTAGCTGAGACAAAGAAGAAACCGAAAGCCAGAAACAAAATGCAACTTCACTTAAAAGCTTGTCCATGTCCTCCACTCTCTTTCCATTTGTATCTTGTCGTTTCAATAAAAAAAATTTCAGGTTTTTCTTAGTGCTATATGAGCATCTCTGTAACCCCCCCCACACACACACACAAGGCTCACAGAACATGTGGGAGAGAGGCGGAAAGAAGGTAAGAGCCAGTGGATGGGGAGGAGTGATTTGGAATGTTGTCGTCTGGACATGAAGTGACCGTGGCATTCATAATCTCACAGTGGCTGTCATTATCGGCCAAGGCCTACAAAATAGGATGTTAGGCCCATCAACATTCTGCTCTGTATGATGGAGGAGGGCAACATAACACACCAAAATAGAAGAAGAAAACTTAGAAAGAGGTTCCATATAAGGATGGTAGGAGGGGTAGTGGGAGGGGCCTAAATCTGAATTCATTAAGTACATAAATGAATGAATATGATGAACTAGAAGGCTTAAACAATTAGTACTTCTGTTTGGCATGGTGGCACTTGCCTTTAGTCCCCACGTTTTTGAGGCCAAGTGCCATGAGTTCCAGGTCGGCCTGGGCCAGAGTGAGAGCCTTCTTGGGAATCAAAGAATTAGTACTCCTGAGAAGTGACTCAAAGACATTTCATGGATCTCTTTTCTCCTTCAAAGACGGGAGTCTGATGTTCCAGCAAGTGCCCATGGTGGAGATAGATGGCATGAAGCTGGTGCAGAGCAGAGCTGTTCTCAACTACCTCGCCACCAAATACAACCTCTACGGGAAGGACATGAAAGAGAGAGCCCTGTGAGCGGTATTTTCTATTCTCACCCCACAACCCATGAGGCATTGAGGTTCCCCCTGAAAGAGCAAGAGCCGATCAAGGGTCCATGGCGGCAGTGGCAGAACCCTGAGGGCAAGAGAAGCAGAGTCCTAGGGAGACGAGGGAGGTGGGGCATCAGGGCAGGACGCTGTTTCCAGCAGAGCACGGATGGGCCTGGGGCTTGAGGAGGTGCGCTCAGCACGAGAGGCTGGACTGCAGCAGAGGACACCGGGCTTGCGCGGAGAGGACGAGGCCTGGTGAAGGAAGGTGCGAGGGAGTTGCTTCCCAAGGCCCAGACAGAGGTCATCATGCCCAAGCCTCAGCTAATTCTAAGGGCAGCCTGATTTGAGGGTTAAGAGGCTGGTGCCCAAGGTGCCCAGCAGTCCGGCGGCCAGGTGACTTACCTCTCAGCATGGGCTGTGCACCCGTTGCCGTGGGACTGCTTCAGGGAAATATCCTGAGTGGAACATCGGCAATCCCCCAGAGAGCCAAATACAGGGTTAGGCATAGAAACCAAGGGACACAGGAAATCATTCTTGCTGGTACTTGTACGGAAATGGTCTTTGGAACGTTATCGACAATTTTGTAAAGGGGGAAACAATGCAAACGTCCAACAGTAGATGAACTGAGCCATCCAGGGAGGATTGTAACCACGAAAACACTGAAGTAGTGATGCCCAGCCCACCACGCTGAACTGGGCTTTTTGGCAGATGAAGGGAAGCAGACCCACAAGGTCACACACTCCATGGCTTATTTCACATGAAATGTTCCCAACGTTAATGCTGATGATAGAGAAGACAGTTGTTTCCTGAGCTGGAAGGAAGGGATGCGGAGAAAGTACAAAGCATGAATGCACTGTGAAGCCCAAGGAAGTTAATGCTTGCAGAATTCTACAGGTGGACTAAAACACAGAGTATTTCCTTATAAAGAGCTGATGATGGTGTGTGAACATACGACAGCAAAGCTCTCATTTCCAAAGAATTATAGAAATTTCGATTTGAAACGATGGAATGCGTGTCTCCTATAACATTGTGTGCTTGTCACTGAATAAAAAATTACAAGAGGCCACGACAGACGCAGTCTTGGCAATGGTGAACGGGGCCAGAGTTGGAAAACAGCATGTGGAGAAGGCTGTGCAAATGTGTCCAGAAACATCTGATAGACAGTGGCCTGGGCTGGGTCATAGGATAAGAGTGACAGCCTTTGCGATTATATAGGACGCAGGATGTGTTAGCCAGAGAAAGCACAGCATGTTTGTGCCGAGGACAGACCCAAGTAGAGAGAAGCCCGTGTGCATGCTGGTGGTCACATGCTCTGTCCCCACCCTGTTCTCTGATGGCCGTGACTCCGGGCAGACCACCCATACTCTATGCTTGCATCGGTTGTGTTGAGAACAATTTTTTGTTGTTGCTTTTTGAGGCAGGGTCTCCCCTCTAGCCCCGGCTGGTCTTGTCTTCCAGGATTGACATGTACACAGAAGGTGTCGCAGATTTGAGTGAGATGATCATGCAGCTGCCACTGTGTCCTCCAGATCAAAAAGACGCCAAGGTTGCCCTGATCAAAGACAGGACGAAAACTCGTTACTTGCCTGCCTTTGAAAAGGTAAGTCACATTTTTCCACGTTGGAGGATTGTGAGTTTGACCCGAGAAAGGTGGTGAGCGGGCATCGCCGATCCGCGCATCCTCGGCCTTCCTGCGCAGCCCCTGGCCCACACTCAAGCTCTCATAATGTAAAAAGCGCTCCTGGAAGAAGCACTGGTGTCACAGCAGTTACAATTCTCAGCCAAAGTTCACTATCAGCTATCAGTCTAGCTTCCAGGATTTGACAGATGCCATGGTCATAACTAGAACCTGGCCCGGGGGGGCTCTGAGCCACACCAGACATTCTTCTGGACCCTGCAGAACACAGCGGGCTTTGCCGGCTCAAACCGATGAAAGGAAGCAACACAAGGGAGAATATTCTGGCTCCATCTGTAGGGAGGCCTGAGAGCAGCTGCCCCGGGAGAGTGAGAAGTGTCTCAACAAGGACGGGCTGGAGGGTGGAGAGGGCGGGCGGTGAAGAGGTGCAAGAACCTCGCTGTGCAGGTGGAGGGCTCGAGCCGAGACCAGGCGAACTAAGGAAATGCAGGTGCACCGCTACATAGGGAGCACCGATCTTCAAACTTCTCGCCAAAGGTAAAATGTATGGCAAATCTACTTGGCCGTCAGGCCTGGTGGTGCACCCCTTTAATCCTACCACCCCGGAGGCAGAGATAGGAGGATCACTGTGTTCCAGGCCAGCCAGGGACCACAGAGTGAGTTCCAGGTTAGTGTTGGCTACGGTGAGACCCTACGTCAAAAGCAAAGGAGGAGGGGGCCTGAGAGATGGCTCAGGGGCAAAGCAGAAGGATCCGAGTTCAAATCCCTAGTGCTCACATAAAGCCAGAGTCACAAGGTGGCGCATGTGTCTGGAGTTCATTTGCAGTGGCTGGAGGCTCTTGTGTGCCCATTCTCTCTCTCTCTCTCTCTCTCTCTCTCTCTCTCTCTCTCTCTCTTCTTTCTCTCAAATAAATAAGTTTTTAAAAATATTTTATTTATTCATTTTCAAGCAGAGAGAGAGAGAGAGAGAGAGAGAGAGAGAGAGCGAGCACCAGGGCCACCACTTTGTGGGTCTGGCTTATGTGGGACCTGGGGAATTGAACCCGGGGCCTTAGGCACTGGAGGCAAGTGCCTTAACCGTTGAGCCATCTCTCCAGCCCTAAATAAGTTTTTAAAAAGCCTACTTGGACTTACACTAATTGAGGGAACAAAAAGGACTATGAAACATTTAGGCATCTTAAAAAATTAATTAGGTCTGGAGAGATAACTCGGCAGCTCAAGACACATGCTTCCGAAGTCTGCAGCGTGAGTTGGATTCCGTAGGAACCACCTAAAGCCAGCTCCACAGAATGCTGCATGCATCTGGAATTAGTTTGCAGCTCCAAGATGTCCTGGCATGCCAATTCTTTCTTATTTCTCTCTCTGTCTCTCTCTTTCTCTGTCTCCTGAATAAATCTTTTAATGAACTTTAAAATATAAATTAGGGCTGGAGAGATGGCTCGGCGGGTAAGGCACTTGCCTCCAGTGCTTAAGACCCCGGGTTCAATTCCCCAGGACCCACATAGGCCAGACGTGCTCTCTCTCTCTCTCTCTCTCTCTCTCTCTCTCTCTCTCTCTGTATCTCTCTGCTTGAAAATGAATAAATAAAATAAAATTTAAAAAAATATATATATATATATAAATTAGTGCACTAATCTATCAATGCCCATTTTATTTTGTTTTGCTTTATTCTATTTAGTATTTTTATTTTGTAAGAAATAAGTCCCTATGCCCAGACTGGCCTAGAACTCACTATGTAGCCTAGAAAGGCCTTGAATTCCCAATGTTCCTCCATTACCTCCCAAGTGCTGGTATTTTAGGCAAGTGCTCCCCATGCCTAACTCCTCAACACCTTTCTGTAAAGCATCACATTACCTTTCACTCCTTCAACACAGCTTAATTTATTGCTCCCTCTCCTGGGAACAGTGTATACTTCACGTCACTCGGTTGCTCACACAGTCTGAGACACATACAGGATGACAGGCAGCCCAGCTCGTATAATTTAAGTCATCTTTGCTATGAAACGAGAGCTCTATGCACAACTATGACATGTACATTGCTAGAGGGGATTTGATTTTTTTATTTATTCATTTTTCAAGCAGAGAGAGAGAGAGAGAGAGAGAGAGAGAGAGCGCACCAGGGCCACCACCTTGTGGGTCTGGCTTATGTGGGTCCTCGGGAATTGAACCGGGGGCCTTCGGCACTGGAGGCAAGTGCCTTAACCGCTGAGCCATCTCTCCAGCCCAGGATTTGATTTTTATACATATGAACACTCACACGTGCACACACACACACGCATACACACACGTCTGGTAGGTCATTTACTAAAACCTTCAAATCAATGGTTTATCTTTAAATGATGATGACATACATTTTTCCTTTTGATTTTTATTATTGTCATATTGTTGTGTATTAAAATATATATTTCCCAAAGACATTAATATGTAAATTTCATACATCCAGAAAAATTAAATGAACATTAAATGACTGCAAAGTGACTCCCTAGATAGCAAAATTGACATTCTATGATGTCGTTTCACTACGTGTCCATCTCTTCTCCTCCTTTGCAATCATTAAAACATTCATGTTTTTCATTCATAACTTAGTAAGTTACTGACAGTGTGGTTCGCTCAGACACGTGAGCATACAGAACACGACACAATGAAACTGGGGAGCGAGAGCCCATGTGACAAAGGAAACGGTGTCCTCAGCTTTACCTGGGTTCTCGGGAAAACAAGCAAGAGATGAGAAGGGACAAGACCAAAAGCACAGACCCTGAGGGAGAAGGCGCCCACCTGAGAGGTTAGAGGTGTGTCCTCAAATCTCAGCGCTGTGCCCCTGGAAGCGAGGGGCAGACAGGCTCAGTACGCGGAGCGCACAGGTAGGACGCAGGCACGAGGCAGTGAGCACCACAGGGGTGGAGGAATGGGAGCAAGGGATCGCCTGGGGTTCGACGAAGGAGGGAGAAGACCCCGAGGCGGGAGCAAGGAGCCGAGGTCTCCACCTGCCCAGGGAGGCAGCCAAGCAGGGAGCGCTGAGGGGAAAGGCCTGGGAAGGGGCGCGGGCCCAGTGGCTGTCCCTGGATCTCCACAGGTGCTCCAGAGCCACGGACAAGACTACCTTGTTGGCAGCAGGCTGAGCAGGGCTGACGTCCACCTGGTGGAGCTTCTCTACTACGTTGAAGAGCTGGACTCCAGCCTTCTGGCCACCTTCCCGCTGCTGAAGGTGACGAGCGGCAAGCCTCCTTAGGACGGGCTCCTGAGAGCTCAGGCTCTGTCCTCCAGGCCTTCATCCCCCACTACCTGGTCCCCAAACTGAGCTTCTAGACTTTTGAGGCAGGAAAAAGGATCTCCTTCCATGGAAACGTAAGCTGGGCTCTAGCCCGAGAAGAATGGGGGCCAGAACCTCCCTCTGGCTCCGTTCCTGGGTCCCTGTCTTCGCACCTCTGCGCCTTCCCTCCCTCCACACACCTTCAAACACACCCATTTTTACCTTGTGGGAAAATGAATTGTGACCTTCTTTCTATCCCGACTCCCCCGCGTCTTCGGTCTTGGCTCCTCCTCTGAAAGACACGCGGCTCTTGGGCCGCCCAGGAGAAGGCTCTGCGGGGCTCCCTCTGGTCCTCGTCCCCCAGCCTGCGTCCAGCTCCGTCCTGGAGCGCTGGGGCCTCGGCAGGTCCTTGTCCGAGGAGCTCAGGTTCTCGGGTCACAGCCGCTTTGACCTTCATGACACTGATTCCTGCCTTGCAGGCCCTGAAAACCCGAGTCAGCGGCCTCCCCAACGTGAAGAAGTTCTTGCAGCCGGGCAGCCAGAGGAAGCCTCCCACGGATGAGAAAGCCATAGCGGAGGCCAGGAAGGTCTTCAAGTTCTAAGCAGGCGCCGGCCCATAAGACCGGACTCCTGAGGTGATACAACAATGAAGCGTTTGGCCTAAATGTTGAATCTGCTTCCTGACAAATAATGAATCTCTCGAAATCTTAGGTGGTGATAAAGTAAAAACCTCCTCCGAAAAGCCTTAATAAAAGTATAAAGATTAAATATAAAATAAAACTAAATATAAAAATAAAACTGGCCCCTGATTGTCTCAGTCGGGTACAGGAAGGGCCTCATTGTGGTAACAACATTCACTAAACTTTCTTCTCTTCTTGGGAAGCAACGTAACAAAACTGCCTTTTTCTTCACGGTCGTGCCTCACTCTAGACCAGGCTGGCCTTGAACTCGCAGCAATCGTCCTGCCTCTGCCTCCTCATTGCAGGGATTCTTAAATGCTTACATTTTGACCAAACCCTCCACCCGCCCTTCCCCGTCCCCCTTAGGGCCTCCGCCTCCGCCCGCCTCCCCCTCGCCGGCCTCACACACTCCCCCTGGGCTCCAGCTCCGTCCTCCCCGCTCTCCGATGTCCATGTGTCTCCAGCTCCTCCGCTCTGCTTCCCTCTCTCCTCAGGGTTTTAGAACCTTGCCTCCACCTGCTGCCCGGCTCTCTGGGCCCCCAGGCCGAGTCAGGTCCCGCCAGCTCTCCACGATGGCCTCCCAGGACCAGGGCCTCTGACGCATCCCCGCTCCTCCTTTCCCTGCTCGGCGACTGTCCCCCAAACGGAACACGGCCTGCTGCTGGGATCGAGGAGGACTAGTCCCAGCCCTCGGGGCGTCCCTGAGCGGCTTCCCGGCCAGACTCCCGGCCACAAGCGCTCCTGCAGACATTACTTCTTTGGGCTTTTCGAGGCAGGGTCTCGCCCTGGCCCAGGCTGCTTGGAATTCCCGACGGAGCCTCGGGGGGCCTCGAACTCTCGGGGCTCCTCC
>PVHP010047759.1:0-12773 GCA_004024765.1 Zapus hudsonius | reverse complement strand
AGAGAGAGAGAGAGAGAGAGAGAGAGAGAGAGAGAGAGAGAGAGAGAGAGGCTACCACCTTGTGAGTCTGGCCTATGTGGGTACTGCGGAATTGAACCTGGGGCCTTAGCACTGGAGGCAAGTGCCTTAACCGCTAAGCCATCTCTCCAGTCCCAATAAAGCCCCATTCTAAAAGACCCTTTTGGGCTGGAGAGATGGTTCAGCAGTTAAGGCACTTGCCTGCAAAGCCCAAGGACCCACTCAGGTTTGATTTCCCGGTGCCCACGTAAAGCCAGATTTACAAAGTGGGGCATGCATCTGGAGTTTGTTTGCAGTGGCTGGAAGCCCTGGCGTGCCCATTCTCTCTTCCTCTCTTTCTTTATTACCTTTCTTTCTCATCACTGTGACAAAATCCCTGACAAAAGCAATTGGAGGGAAGGAGGGTTTGTTTCAGCTCCTCTTTGCAGTCCACCATGGCTGGGAAGGCCTGGGGATGGTGGCAGGAGGCAGCAGGTCACATTCAGTCAGCTTCACGTTGCTGGGATGAACATCCAAACCAGTGTATTGGAGGAAGGGATTTAATTGAAGCTTAGAGATCCAGGAGGAAATTCCATGAAATGACAGAAGAAGCTGGCCCCCATTCATAAATCCAAGCAGAGAGACACCACCAAAGAGCCGGCACCACAAGCCCACAGGGCCAGGTCTCCAAACCTCTCTGCATACCTTTAGGCTGAAAATCAGATCTGCTCCCAAACACACCTTCGATCTGCCCCCCCCCCCCAGTGACACCTCTTCCAGCCAGGCAGCAGGAATCCAAGTTACAAGCTTTAATAAAACACCCGAGTCTATAGGGAACATCCATTCAAACTCCCAGTCTGCAGTCAGGAAGCTGAGAGAGATGGGTGCTGGTTCTCAGTCTGCTTTCTCCTTTTTGTTCTGTTCTGGACTCCAGCCCCTGGAACAGTGCTCCCCACAGTTAGGGTGGGTCTTCCTGCCTCAGCTGACCTAACCTAGAAACACTCTTTAGGCATGCCCAGAGGCTTATTTCCATTGTGATTCTAAATCCTGTGGAGTTGACAAAATTAGCTGTCTTTACAGTAGCAGTCTGCTCAGTGGTCTGGTTTTCCATTGCTGTCTTCAGCTGGGCAATTTTACCAGCTGGGCATCTATGCATTAACAACTGTCCACTGTAGCAAGAAACTTCTGTGTTTGGGTCTCCAAGCAAGTATAGACATTTAGAAGGCAGCCCGACATGCCGCCGGATAGCATAACAACAGTGGTTTCCCCTAGGGCCCATGTCTATTCCTTTCTATGAAGAAATCTTTCCAGTGCCTTCCTGCTTCACCCACCTCCCCTAGGATCCCCTTTCTGCTAGGTGAGGAAATGAAGTTTAGAGAAGGAGACTTATCCAAGGTCATACAGCTAGTAAGTGGTAGAGCAGGGTTAATTTTAGCTCCAAAAATGTATATGCAGGGCTGAGGAGATCACTCAGTAGTTAAAGACACTTGCTTGCAAAGCTTGCCAGCCTAGGTTCAACTCCCCAGTACCCACGTAAAGCCAGATACACAAAGTGGCACATGTGTCTGAAGTTACCTTACAAGTGGCAGGAGACCCTGGTGTACCCATTCTCTCTCTCGAATAAATCAATAAATATTTTTAAAAATATGTATGGAGCACTTACCGGTGGACCAGACCCTGTCTCTTGTGCTTTCAATGACAAATCAGACTGGGTCCCCTGAGTGAGGACAGACAGACCTGCAAAGAGTGGCAGAAGTGGGGAGGGGGAGTCTGAGGGACTTAGGAGCTCCAGGTCGGGGGATGAGCTGAGGCTTAGCAGCAGGAGGTCCTGCGTGGCTGTGGGGGTTCATTTGCTCAGCGAGCAAATCCATGGCTGAATGCACATACCTGTGTCTTCGGCACATGGATGTCAGGCATGCGCATATGTGGACGGAGATGTGCACATGAGGGTCAGTGCACGCAGACATGTGCCATGGCGATTACTGTGCACGTCAGCAGGTGCACTTACTCGAGTGTATGCGTGTGAGTACAACTGTGGAGTGCATTGTGACACAAGTGTGCAGAGCGAGTGGAACCAGGGCACCTGTCCGAACCTTGGCTCTGTCACTCCTAAGGGCAGGCAAGTTCACGGCTGGGTCCGTTTTCTGCCTGAGTAAGATGGGGAATGAGAGGATCTGTGTGGTGGTTCTATCCACTGGCAACTTGATAGCGTCTACTGTCACCTAGGAGACAAACGTCTAGACACGTCTTTGAAGAAGTTTCTGGATTGGGTTAACCGAGGTGGGAAGAACCACCATCCATAGGGGTGTCAACCTTCCATGGGCTAAAAGCAAGCTGAACACCAGTATACATCTCTCTCCGCTTCCTGGCTGTAGGTGCAACGTGACCAGTTGCCCCACTTTCCCCCCTTAACGGACTGTCTGGACTTGAACTCTAAACCAAGATGAGCCCTTCCTCCCTTAAGTTGCTTTTGTTAGGCTTTTTCCCACAGTGCTGAGACCAGTAACCAACAGAGATGCTGCATCTTAGGCTGGGTTGCTTGGAAGCAGAGGGAATTCTTACCTAAGTGATTGTGGGAGATGCCTGAGAGAGAGGGCTGGAGGGAGGTGTGGAGTCAGCTGGCCTCTCATCTCAGCCTGACTCCAGCAGGGGTCCTGGAGGATGAAGGCCCAGAAGAGCTCTTCTATTTCAGGGGAGGAAGCCAGCCCTTGCTGGCCTGCCCGTCCTCCCATCTGTCAGCTGAAGAAGGAGGAAGCTCCCAGGCCTCTCTCCAGGAGGCCGAGGTTGACAATACTCCAGGGGAGATGTGAGCATTGCTGTTGGGGCCACCTAGACGCTGTGTTAGATGGGGGGCCTTTTCCACTCTATCCAGTGAGACTCCAGGGCGATGCCATCAGCTTCCCCTGGGGACTTGTTAGAGACACAGTGCAAGGCCCTTAGGGATGGACTCAGCCCGTGCATTTTCACAAGATCCCCAGTTCAGGCTTCTGGAAGTTTGAGATGCTCTGTGTTAAGTGCCTCCCTGGGGTGTTAATGAGGATCAAGGATTTTAAAGCTCTCATGTCGTCTGTCCCCCCCCCCCCCAGGCTCTGTATTATTGTACTGAGGGGTGTTGTGCACATTTTCTTACCCAAATCTTTTTTTGGGGGGAGTGTTGGCAAGTGAGCTGAGCTGAGCTGAGTCTCTACACTCAAAACAGGAACATGTATAATTAAACAATACAAGAAAGCCTGGCTACATAATCATCAGGTTCTAACAAGGAAAGAGTGTGGGCCTCTCTTGCTTCAAATTTACTCAGCAGTCTTAAACCAAGCAGCAGCCCTCCTGTGCACAGGGTCCTGGGTGCTGCTGTAGGCCCCACAGCTAAGGCTGTCTCAATGCAGGAATGGGTGTGGAGGTAAGCCTTTGCATGGACAAGTGTGGGCTGCGTGCACATGTGTGTGCAGATGGATGCATGGGCAGAGGACAGAGAACTTTGGTGTCCTCCACGATCACTGCGTGTTTCCTTGAGATGGAGTCTCTCACTGAACCCAGGTTTTTCTGTCAGGTTGACTGACCAGCAGACCTCAGTGATTCTCAGGTTTCCACTCCCCATAGGACCAGGGTTCCAGGTGTGCATAGCCATGCATGTCTATGTGGGTGCTGGGGAATGGGAGTCAGTGTGAATCAGGCCTTCTTAGGCTTTCATGTCTACCCACTGAGCCATCTCCCTGCTGAGCCATATCTCCAGTTCACCTTTTTTTAAATTAAGAAAATATTTATGAGGGGTTGGAGAAATGGCTCAGCAGTTAAGATGCTTGCCTACAAAGCCTAACAAAGTGGGTTCGATTCCCCAGTACCCACATGAAGCCAGATGCACAGTGGCACACGCTTCTGGAGTTTGTTTGCAGTGGCTGGAGGCTTTGGTGTACTCTTCTTTCTTTCTTTCTTTCTTTCTTTCTTTCTTTCTTTCTTTCTTTCTTTCTTTCTTTTTTCTTTCTTTCTTTTTCTTTCCTCTCTTTCTCTGTCTCTCTGCTTGCAAGTAAATAAATAACAATTTAAAGAATATTTTTGAGACAAGGTCTTGTGACTCTTAGGCTGGACTCCAACTCTCCTTTGTAGCCGAGGATGACTTTGAACTAACTCTCTATCCTCCTGCCTCGACCTCCAAGTGGTAGGGTTCCAGAGCTAAGCTGTTTGGAAGAGGAGGGGGTGATGTGGCCCAACCCCCTACTTTCGCAGCTGAACAAAGCCTGGGAGAGGCTGTGGGAGCCGGGAGGGCCTGGAGTGTCCTATCTCAGCGCTTGGCGAGCCTTGGGGTGCCACTTAGGAGCTCTTGCAGGTGAAATGTTCTCTGGGGCGGCACACTGCGGGGAGCATGGCGCATGTCCCCTACAAGTGGCAGCATCCATTCCCAGCGTGCTAACTGTGCTGGAGAGGGGTGTGAAATTTCATTTGCACTAATTATCCCGAAGTGAGAGGAGTGGGAATGAGCTGGCTTGGCACAAGGGCCTCTGCCAGCAGCTCGCCTTCTCCCCAGGTCGCAGTTATCTATTTATGTGGAGGGGAGAGGGTGGGGCGGGCGCTGTCACCATAGCAACCACAGCTGTAGGGATTTGGTGGGTGGGTGTGTTTTGGGGGGGGGTGAAGTGGGTTGGGTGATGGCTGGGCTTTAGCGGGGCAGGGGCATCCCTGTGAGTGTGGGGGTCACCTGCAGAGCACAGGCTGGCTCTCTGATGGGGGGAAGCGGGGAGGAGGGGGAGGGGAAGGGGGAGAGGAGGAGGAGGAGAAAAGGGGAGGGGAGGAGGAGAAAGGAGGAGGAGGAGAGGAAGCTAGCCCCTCACCCTGCTTTGGGTGGAAGGCTTTGCTTAGAGCAGGACGCAGCTCTGTCCCTGGAGATGGACAGTCGTGGTTGGAGGCAGGGGATGTTTTTCCTTGTCTCCACCGATTCTCTGGGGCAGGCTACCCCCCTGAGGCTCAGAGCCTCTGGAGTTTAGAGCAGGAAAGGACTCCGCAGCCAGCCGGGGGACATGCCCTGCCTGCCTCTGCTCGTCTGCGTCCTGCCACTCCTCAGCTCCTCTTCTCACCTCTTCCCACCTCTTCTTCCATCTCCCCATCCCCAGCCCCCTTGTCTCCCACTCCCCATAGACTCTTTCCTGCCACCACTAGAGGGCGCTCAGGCGCCACAGTCACCCCAGGAGTAATTGGTTTAAGATGCTGGGGGAACTTGGGTGGGGCTTGTGCAGGGGAGGGGGAGGGGATCACAACACCTGAGCAGGTCTAGCCTGCTTGAATCCTAGGGCAGGCCTGGGCTACCTAGGAGGTTTGGCTGCCCCTCTGCTGTGCTATCAGTCAATAAATAAATATCCTTTATGTTCCAAGCCAGTTTACCTTTCAGAGTTTCCAGTTCTGTCTCAGGCGTACTGGAAGGACTGGGTAGAATAACCTATGGGAACTCATTGCATACATAGTAGGCTCTGAAATGACTGTGGAGGTCAGTCAGTCAGGCTCTGCTCAGTGCTGAGCCAACAGAACAAGACAGGTGAGGGAGGGCTTAACACCATAGACCTTTCAATTTAGTGGGGATGACTGTACACATAAGT
This sequence comes from Zapus hudsonius, assembly GCA_004024765.1. NCBI lineage: Eukaryota > Metazoa > Chordata > Mammalia > Rodentia > Dipodidae > Zapus > Zapus hudsonius. Next base: position 7,194 of record PVHP010047759.1, on the reverse strand, counting down.
AAAAAGTTCTTTTTAAATGAACTGTAAACTTGTTAAATAATTATAAATGTGGGATATATATGGCAAAAGTGGGGAACCCAACAGGGTCCAACAGTCAATGCTAAAGGATTACGTTGGGGGGGGGAGTGCACAAGCTGCACATTGTCGTAATGGAATAACTGAGGATGGCCAACTTTATAAAGGAAATTTTATAAATTTCTATTTATACTCTCATTTAGATGAGGCATTGTCATCATACCTTTATTTATTTAAACATGGATCTTTTTATTTTGGTTATTCTTGATGATGTTTTATTTTCTTTTGGTGCTGGAAATTGAACTCCCTGCTAGACAAGTACATGCTGGACAATTGCTCTACCACTCGAGCTATTGTAGCTTGAATTTGAGTACTTAATGCGCAGTTGATGGCACTGTGGGGAGGTGGAGCCTCGCTGGAGGGTGTGGGCCTTGAGGTTTTATAGTTCAGCCCCACTTGGTATTCTCTTTTACTTAGTCTTAGACAAAAGGCTGAGAAGTGATTAGTGTTGAGACACAGCTATGCTCTTTCTCTACTTCCTCCCTGCTGATACGATCACTTGACGCTGCTTCCTGCTCCTGCCTTGCTCTTTCTGCCATGGCAGACTTTCCTTTCAGAGATACAAGTCAAACTCAAACCTTTCCTTAAGGCTGGAGAGATGGCTCAGTGGTTAAGGTGCTTGCTTGGAAAGCCTACAGACTGAGTTTGATTCCCTGATACCCACACAGAGCCAGATGCGCAGGGTGGCATCATGGAGTCCATTTGCAGTGGGTAGAGGTTTTCTCTGTCTCTTTTCTATCTCTCTCTGCTTTCAAATAAATAAAAATATTTTTAAAGAAAACCTTTCCTTCTGTAATTTGATTCTGCTCAGGTTTTTTATCCCAGCAATGAGAAATTAGCTATATTATCTCAGCCCTTTGAAAATATCTTAAATAGCTACTTTGAATTATTTATCTTTAAAATATGGTGCGTCGGCATTGTCAGGGACAATTTCTATGGCCTACCTTTTTGTTCATGAATGGGTAACAATACTTGTCTCTATTAATGTCTTGTCCTTATTTTTGTTGAAAATTTGACATTTTGAATAATGTGTTGTAGAAATTCTGACTTCCTTTCCAGGTATGGTTTTTGAAATTGTTGCCTGAGCTTTGTTATGGACCCAAAGGACTCTTCTTTTAAGCTGCGTCCTTTCCAGGTTACCTCTGCTGAACTAGGAAGTCTACATTTAGAGATCTTTCAGTCTCTATTGGTTTCACCACAATCCCTGTTGCTTTTGAAGGTGGCTTTGTCTTTTACACTTTCTCCTTCTGTTATACATGAAGTCAGTCCTTCTGAGACAAGCTTTCCACTGTCTGTTTCATAGTCTATCTCTTTCCTCTGTGAAATCTTTGAGTCGGGGTGGTGGGGTGTGGCACAGTTTCTTTCTCAGTGGTACCTCTACTTCAAGAGTTGAGTGCTTGGTGGAGTAGGTGCTGGCTGTAGCCTCTGGTGTCCTTCCCTTGTCTCTCCTGGTATGAAACTTCTGTTTTTTGAATGAGCTAGGGTGAAGGGAGGGAACTTGGGGTCTCAATATTTCCTGGCATTCGATGCTTTGGTTTGGTGGTTGGGTAGAAGGAAGGAGCCTGCCTCTCAGCTATACTTTAGAATTGAGCATCTGGGGCTAGGGTTTAGCTCAGCTGGTGGAGCACCTGCCTAGCATTCACAAAGCTCTGACTTGGATCCCTAGAACTACATATATTGGGCGTGGTGGTGAGCACCTATAATCTGAGGTGGAGGCAGGAGGATCAGAAGTTCAAGGTCATCCTTGGCTACATAGTGAGTTTGAGGCCAGTCAAGCTATGCGAGAGAGACGTAGCCTCAAAGGAACACAGAACAGAACTCAGCTTCTGCAGCAGAAATGGGGCCAGAAGCTGGGAGCGAGAAGGAAAGGGAACCATGTTGTAAATTGCACTTTCCAGGGTGGAGTTTCTATCAAGCTGAACTGTGGTGGGAGAGGAAGTTGACTGTGGCTCACATGTGCAATAGTCAGGCTTTTTGCTATGGTGACAAACACCTTCAGGCAACCTAAGCAACTTAAAGTGCAGAATACTTTATTTTGGCTCATGGTTTCAGAGGTTCCAGGTATCATGGGGGGGGGGGGAGAGAAGAGCAGCTCACATCATGATACAGGAAAGGAGAGAAAACCTGTGGTGTTGGACTTTTTTTTTCTTTTCTGTCTTTTATTCTATTCAGACGGGCTCCTAGCCAATGGGGTGGTTCAGGCCACATTCACAGGCTTAGTTAGTCCTTCCTGGAAACACTCCCAGGTGTGATCTACTCATCTTCTCGATGCTTCTCAATTCGGTCAGGTTGACAATCGTGATTAAGCATCTCCGATTCTTGTTCTTACAGAATTGTAGTTAGTTTTCCTGAATACACATTTCTTTATTTGCTGCATGCTCCTAGGGCCATTTCTGAAGACTCTTAAGTGGTTGTTTTTAAGTAATTCCCAGCGATTTCCCCGGGGAACCATTCTGCAGAGCTCCTCACAGTTCCTGCCAGAAGGGGAACTTGAGCTGTCTGACTTCACACAAAGGAAGCTGGTGGTTTGGCTCTTTTTGTCTTTCTCCCCAAGCCTTGTCTTTCTCATTCTCTTGTCCTTCCAATAATGTTATGATTTGTCATTTTCTGTTTAAGTTTTTTATGTCCCTGGAGTTACAACTATCTTTTAGTTTGACCAGGCTTTGCAATTAACTGCCCTAAACTATTTTTTGTTGTTGTTTGTTTGTTTTTGATAGGCTCTAACTCTATTTCCAGGCAGACCTGGAATCGTGTAGCCCAGGCTGGACTCAAACTCATAGTGATCATTCTATCTTAGCCTCTCCAGTACTGAGATTAAAGGCGGGTGTCACTAAACCCAGCTTTAAGTATCCTAACTTTTTGACTCGTAATGTGAACTTTCTCTCAAGATATTTAGATGCATCAAGTTTTCTACCAATTTCATCTTCTTAAGGGAGTCTCCTGGAGCATTCTGACTTGCTTGAGGTTGGCATGCTTGCTTCCATGCAGGAATCTCCCTTCACTCAGCCTAGAAGGGTCCTCTATCTCCCTCTCTCATGCCACAACCTCAGTTTTTAGCATCCCAGGTTTCCCTCTTTCTCTGTTGATTCCTTTGTTTTGGGTGGAGCAAATCCTTTAGTACTTATTGGGAAAAGATGCATGGGATATGGCTTTTAAAAATATATTTTATTTAGGGCTGGAGAGATTGCTCAGTGGTTAAGGCACGTGCCTCCAGGGGCTAAGGCCCTGGGTTCAATTCCTCAGGACCCACATAAGCCAGACCCACAAGGTGGTGCTCTCTCTCTGTCTCTCTCTGCTTGAAAATGAATAAATAAAAAATATTTTATTTATTTGCAAGCAGAGAGAGGGGGGATGGAGAGAGAGAGGGAGAATGGGTGAATCAGGGACTCTATCGAACTCCAGATGCATGCACCACTTTGTGCACCTGGCTTCATGTGGGTGCTGGGGAATCACTGGGTTGCTAGGCTTTGAAGGCAAGCACCTTAATGACTGCGCCGTCTCTCCAGTCCTCAATGTGGCTTTTTCTCCCTTAGATTGAGAACTTTACTGTGTGAACACATTGAATAGTAGTCATATTCCCATTGGGGTATACTCTTAGGCTTCCTCTCTGCTGCTCCATTTCCACTGAGGACACTCTTCTTTCACTGTGGAGCTAGGAATGCACCAATCGGTCTTTGTGTGGTGGAAAGTTCCTCAGAATACTCCTCACCATCTGTGGCTCTTACATTCTTTCTGCTCCCTCTTCTGCAATGTTCCCTGAACCTTGGAGGACTTGGTATAAGTCTTCTGTAGTGTTGAGCTCTCGGCAGCCTCCGATTTTCTGCTTTGATGAGTTTTGAGTCTCCTCAGTGTCTACCACTATCTCCCTGGAGGAGGTTCTCAGGCTAGCAGTGAGAGCAGCGCTCATATTTAATCCACCACTTCCTCTGTGATGTTTTCTAGGCCTTAGCAGGTGTAATATGGAAGATTCGAAAACCAACTAGGCAGTTGTTTTTCCCTTCTTGTACTCAAGGGTCTAGTCTTTTCCTTTGTATGTTGGTGTGGTGTGGTGCCCATATGCTCACCTGCATTTGGGGGTGATGGCCTATGGTGCCTGAAGTGGAACACTGGGGGTCCAACTCCATCGTTCTCCCCTTCCCACCATCTTGCTTTGAGCTGGAGTCTCTTTACTGATTCTGAGGTTTGCAGGGCTCAGATGATTCTTGGGTCTCGGCTCCACTGCAGAACTGGGATCATGGGTGTGCTGACTACACCAGCTGTTTACATGGATCTGGAAATCCAAATTCTGGTGGTCTCAGTGCCCCTCAGGGCCCCCTGCTTGCACAGGAAGCACACTTAACTACTGAGTTATCCCTTCAAACTGGGATGTGGCTTTTTTGACATTGCACATCTAAAAATGCTTGTATTCTGATTTCATTTTCTCCCCCCCCTTTTTTTTTTGCTGAGGATAAAGTCCTGTTCCTTGCACACCAAGTGCTTTGCCACTGAACTACAACCTCTGCCCCATTCCAGCCTCATTCTTGATTGGCTGGCTATCAGGCTGCTTATGGAATTTCATGTTGGAAATTATTTTTATTCAGAAAATTAAAGACATTTTTATTTATCTTTAAGGAGAGACAGAGAGAGAGACAGAGAGAGACAGAGACTAAGTGAATATGGGCATGCCAGGTTCTCTTGCTGCTGAAAACAAACTCCAGATGTAGGTGTCACTTTGTGCATCTTGGGTACTGGGGACTCAAACCTGTCCAAGAAGGCTTTGCAGACAAGCACCTTTAACCACTAAGCCATTTCTCCAAGTCTCATTCAGAAAATTTGAAGGGGTTGTTCTACCTCCTTCTGACATCCTGGCTGTAAGGAAGGAGCTACAAAGGACTGTTCTCATGAGCCCAGCACCCTGCTTCTGCAGCTGAGTGACAGGTGTTTGCACATGACATTTCCAGGTGCCAGGCAGCTGGCTGCATCCTTTGTCCACAGCTTGGTCCTTTGCTCCCCATGTTTCTCACCAACAGTCTGGCCCTGATATGCCATGTGCTTACTTGGCTGCCACCATGGAGATCATCACTAATGGGACAACTAAGCTCTCCCCAGGGCAGCCAGGGGGTGGGAGGCATTGCAGGAGGTTCTATCCCAAGGTGCCTGCAAGCCCGGAGCTGCCACAGGAAGTGAAGGCTGGCAGGTGATAGCCACGGTGGGAAGGGGTGGAAGAGCAAAGTCATGTTTTTGGTATGGCTTTTATAAGTTAAAAAGCATTTTTCTTGATAACAAGTGCCAGCCTTCTTTGGCTCCCTAAGCCTTTCAGGAAGGCACCCTACAATTCATCCCTTGAGGCCTTGGGACTGGGGGCTGGGAGATAGTACCTGTCTTCTGTACTGTATAGTATCTCATGTCCCTCCATGAGGACATCAGCTTTGGATCTCTATTTTGCACCCAGCACAGTGCTGTTCAAATGTGCATGATTATAACAGGTATCTTTTAAATGAGCCCTTAAGCCAACCCTGAGGTTACCAGTATCCCTATTACTAGGTGAGGAAACAGGCTTAGAGAATGTGGTAGCTTGAATGTGAACTGTCCCCCATAGCCTCTTGTGTTTGTGATTAAGTCTCATGCTCAATCTCCCACTGGGGGCGGTTTGGGAGGTGGAGCCCTGCTGCAGGAGGTGTTTTGCCTAGGGCAGGCCTTGGGGTGTTATAATCCAAGCCCCTCTTGCTAGAATGTGCTCGTTCATTCTTCCAGCTGATGTTCCAGATGTGATGCCCAGCCTCTGCTCTGCCATGCTGTAGTGATTTGATCCAGGAGTCCCTCCATAATGTGTTCTGAATGCTGGATCCCCCGCTCATGGCAAGTTTGGAATTGAAACCTTGTTGTAATTGTGTTGTTGGGGGGCAGCTTATGGGGGTTATAGTGTGCTTCCCTTGCCAGTGTTTGGCACACCTTCCTGCTGCTGTTTGCAGTGCTGTGGTGGAGGTGATGTTCACCCTCTGTTCAGGCCATCATTTTCCCTGCCAGAATGGAGTTTTCTCTCGAGTCTATAAGCTAAAATAAACCCATTCCTCCACAAGCTGCTTTTGGTTGGGTTCTTTTCAAAGCTATGGGAAGGTTAACTTCAACACACACCACACTGAAACTTTCCCTTGAGGTTCTGAGCCTGAAATCAGCCCTTTGCTTTCATAAGCTACTTCTGGTCAGGTGCTTTCCCCCGGCAACAAGAAGCTAGCTGTTACGAAGAGGTTGAGGGTCCAGCCATGCTAATGCAGCTGGAGATGGCACACTTGAGATCTGACTCCTCCAGGCTTGTGTGTTCAACTATGGTGTCATATTCCACTCCCCATCCTGAGTAAGGTTTGTTGAATGGCTAACAGTGATAGCCAGTTACTTGTTCAATGATTAGCAGGGATGACCTGTAATGGTGGGTCGTTGTTCCAACAGGAAAGGGTTAAAACAATCTGCTCTGCCAGCTCAACCTTTGTTGGGGCAGGAAGGAGAGTGTGACCTGGGCTAATCCAGTTATGGTTGGAATCCGGCTTGGCAAAGGCAGTTGCCCCGGTGGGGACAACACCCCAGGTCTGCAGCAGCATCCTGTTTGGAGGCTGGAATTTGGTCTCAATGTGAAGAGTTTTCTGGCTTGCTCTGAGCCTCTCTGTGGAGACGTATCCTCAGAGCTGCGTGGATTTATAAATGAACTTCCTTTCTACTCCCTCTGGGTCCCATTTCTCCTTAGGGGGTCCTGTGGGTTGAGTGGAGTATCCTAATACCCCGTTACATGTTTGTTGAGTGAAAAGTAGGAGGAGGTCATGCTGGCCCCTGGGGAGTGAAAAGCCATCTTAGGTTCTCTTCCCAGCTTGCTTCCCCTGTGGTTGACATCTGCTCTGGCCACACATGGTCGAAACTAAGACACCAACGTAAGCACACCACCTTGAACCACACTCCAGACTTTGGTCTCCGCGCATTGTCCCTAATGTCCTTTTTTGGTTCAGGAGCCAATCCAGGATAGCATGTTGCATTTGCTTGTGACGTTTTCTTGGTGTCCCCTTGGGGACAGAGTTGCAGCCTTTCCTTGGTTTGCATGACCTGACCATTTGGAGGAGCACTGGCCAGGTGTTGTGGGCAGTGTCCCTCACT
>PVHP010047758.1:0-12743 GCA_004024765.1 Zapus hudsonius | reverse complement strand
CCTATCACTCATGGCCCCTCTTGCCAGATGACGCTCACTACTTACTCAATAGGTTACTATGAGCTTGTGAAGATTTTATGTTTTTGAACCTAATATGGTTTACCCTCAAGCTTAAGCCATTCCCCTCCCCCCATCCCTTACCCCTCATTCATAACTTTTCACTTCTTACTACTAGTCTGCATAAAGAACACGGTTATCCTGGTTAATGACCACATATGAGACCTCTGTGTCTTTGTTATGAAGGAATTTAGAGCAATGAATTTCCCCCTTACAACTGCCTTCATTTTGTCCCACAAGTTCTGAAAGGATGTGTCCTCATTATCATTTGTTTCTAGGGAGTTCTGGATTTCCTGTATGATTTCTTGTTTGACCCATTCATTGTCCAGGAGCGAGTTGTTTAGTCGCCAATATCTATAGAAATTTTTGGATCTTCTCCCATTGTTAATTTTTAGCTTTAATGTGTTGTGGTCTGATATGATGCAGGGGATTACATTGATCTTTCTGAATTTGCTGAGGGATGATTTATGACCTAGTATATGGTCAATTTTGGATAAAGTTCCATGAGCTGCTGAAAGAATGTGTAATCTGTGTTCTTGGGGTGGAATGTTCTGTATATGTCTGTTATCCCTAGTTTGTCAATGGTGCCATTTAGCAGCTTGATTTCCCTGCTTGTCTGTTGTTTGTGCGATCTGTCTAGGGATGACAGTGGAGTGTTAAAGTCTCCTACTATGATGGTGTTGGCATCTATATCTGCTTTGCTTTTGAGTAATTTATGCCTAATGAACTGAGGGGCCCTTGCATTTGGTTCATACATATTTAATATAGTGATGTCTTATTGCCATATTGTTCCCTTGATGAGTAGGAAGTGGCCATTTTCGTCCTTTTTTATTGCTGTTGGTTTAAAGTCTATTTTGTCAGATATTAGAGTCACCACACCTGCTTTTTTATTTTTCCCACATGCCTGGAAAATTGTTTTCCACTCTTTTAGTCTCAGTAGGTTACTGTATTTAGTGATAAGGTGTGTTTCTTGTAGGCAACAGATGGAAGGGTACATTTTCCTTATCCAACCTGCTATCCTGTGTCTTTTTATAGGAGAGTTGAGTCCATTTACATTCAAAGTTATAACTGTGAGGTTTGCCATGTTGTAGAGAATATGGAGGTTGGTATATGAGCTGTTGCTGCTATCTCTTTTGTGTTACCTTGTTTGTTCTCTGTTCCTTTCCTGGGGTTGGTTATTTGTTTTGTCTGCAAGGGATATCTCATGAAGTATCTTTTGAAGGTTTGGCTTTGTGCTCAAGTAATTGTAAAGCTGATTAGTCTCATGGAATACTTTAATTCCTCCATCAATTATGATGGATAACTTTGCTGGGTAGAGTAGTCTAGGTTGGAATCCATTCTACTTTAGGGCTAGAATCGCTTTGTTCCAAGCTTTCTTGGCTTTTAATGTTTCTATGGAGAAGTCTGACGTGATTCTGATGGGTTTTCCTTTATATGTGAGTTTCCTTTCTCTCGTTGCTCTAAGGACTCTCTATCATCAATGTTTGGCATTATAACTAAGATATATCTTGCGGTGTTCCTCCTTTGATCCAATTTGTTTGGGGTCCTCCATATCTCTTTTGGTTGTACAGGACTATCTCTTGCCAAGTATGGGAAGTTTTCTTGAATAATTCTGTTGAAAATATTTTCTATGCCCCTTGTTTGGTTTTTTTCTCCTTCCGGGATCCCCATGATCCTGAGATTAGGTCTTTTTATGGTATCCCACATTTCCCTTGAGTCTTGTTCACTTGCTCTTTTGAATTTTGTCAAGGTTCTGATTTCCATCGAATTCTCCTCTGTTCTGTCTTTCATGTCTGAGACTCTGTTTTCCCAGTGATTGATCCTGTTTGTAAGAGATTCTAGGGATGTACTTATTATTTCAGTGTGGTTTTTGTTTTCTGCAACTTCTTTCTGGGTTGCTCCTCTCATCCTGTTGAGATGTGATTTTATTTCAAGGTTTGATTTAATTACTTCTTCCTGACAGTCATTCTTATATTTGCAGATGTCTTTGGTTAATTTGGAAAGCTGGTTTTTGATACCTTCAGTTTGTTGGCTTGCCTTTAGTTCTGATATGTCTCTTCTGATGTCCATTAGGTTCTCCTCTAATATAGTAAGCCTGGTGGCAAAGCTAATGAGCTGACTTTGTACCCATTCAATATGTTGGTCCATCTTTTCTTGCATGACTAACATTAAGTTCTCCTTAGCATCTGTGCCAGTATGATCAGCGTTTAGTGTCACGTCATCCTGGTCCTGCTTCTGCTCTCTCTCTTTAGTGGTGTTGTTGTTGTCATTGGTGCAGTTTCCTCAGCTGGTGTAATATTCTTGCATTGAGGTCTGCCCATTTCAATTCCACTTGAGGTGGTTGGCGGAATACCTTTGAGATATCTGCAGGGGTCGGTGGGTGTGGGAGATGGCAGAGCGCAGTGGGTAGTGGGGCGGGTTCAGTTGTCGGGGTTGTGGGGGTTGGTGGTTGTGAGGAGGGGTAGCGTACTCCTGGATGTCGTGGGTACAGGGGGTGGGGCCACCAGATTCAGCAGGCCAGGGGAACAGGCCCACCGAGGTCTGCAGTCCTAGGGGATGGGTCAGCAGGGGGATGGGCGGTGGGTGAGTCTGCTGAGATCCCTGGAATTAGTCTTGCTGGGATCTCTGGGCGCAGATAGAGGGGCTAATGGATTCCTGAGGCACAGAAAAGGAGCGGAGACATGCTGGAGGCCGGAGGGTGGGGGGAGGGGCTACGAAGGAGGCCCCAGTTGGTTGAACATGTGAAAGGGAAAGGAAATAAACAAGAAAGCTGCATAGTGAGGAGAGAGAGGTGGAGCAGACGTGATGGAGGCAGGAGGGCGTGTGGAGGGTCTAGAAGGAGGCCTGGTCAAACGGGTGAAAGAGAAAGGAAATAAACAAGAAATCTGTGTAGCGAGGGGGAGGGGCGCAACAGACGCGCTGGAGGCTGGAGGGCGGGGAGGAGGGGCTCTGTACAGAGGCTGATGGAGAAAGAATATTAATATAAGAAATAAAATAAAAAGAAAACAATAAAAAGTTGAAAAAGAAAGACACGCAAGTGCCTGGGAGGGGCAGGATAGACAGAGGGCAGAAGGGTGGGGGCCGAAACACAAGGCGAGAAAAATGAAAGACTCAGGCGCCCACCGGGTTGCAGCTCTTCTTTCACAGCCTGCCTGGACGACTCACTGCCTTCTGTGAGCGCTGGTCCATGCTGGTGGCTTCTAGTCATGAGGATCCTGTGCTCGGAGGTGTCTGGAATTCAGCACGTGGGTGCAGCTTGTGTCCACAACCTGTATCCCTGCTGAAAACCCTGGCCCTTATTTCCCAAGGTGTACGGCGTGTCTGCTAGTCAGCCATCTTCCCCGGAAGTCTCTGGCATAACCCATTCTTATTGTATTAGGCCCCTAAAGGATGTTTCATTTACTGCTTAAAAGTGTGGCATCACCGTGGTGGAGGAGAATATCCAGAGACATGGCCCCCCTCAGTAAAAGCATACATATAGGGTGGAACCGGGTTGACTCCTAGGCAATCCCTAACCCCCTACCCCATAGACTGAGCCAGTTTGCCCATGGAGGAGGATATCCAGCTAATTGGCGACAGGGAGGAGAGAAATTGGGGAATTGGGGATACCAACTCATTATTTGCTCATTCAGTGTATCTAATTATGGATAATAAAGATGTATGGCATCAGAGCAGAAATATGCCACATACAGAGTGAAGGTCAGTTACACCACAGGCACAATACTTGAGGTTACCCTCTCAAAAAACCAAGAAGATTTTAACTACCACAGGTTCTAGGGACAGCATTAAAAATATGGGAGCTTCTCAGAAGAAAGATTAGTGAGCACCTGCCATGTAAAGAAGTATGTGTGTTTGAATGGTTAGAATCCCATACAAAGTTCAGGGAGACAAGAACAGTGATTGTATTTCACATATGACAGAATAAGTCTGAATAAACTGCAATGACAGATTAAAGGCTCATGAACATAACCACTCTTCTTGTAAGCAAATAATGAATGTAGCCCATTAAAAGAAATTTACAATATGCACTAAGTAAATCAAGCTAACATAAGGTTACCTCATACAGTTAATTTGTGGCAACACATAACAATACATACATTTCTATATGGCAATTTAAGATAAAATTATTTTTAAAATAGACACGAAAGGTGGAAGTTCCTAGAGAAGTTACCTGCCTTTGTGGGCATAGTTGATGCACTGTAGGCTCTAGAAGTTGGTAGAATAATACTACAAGCAAAGAAATTGGAAGCAACACTAATTGAAGAGAAACTTTACGAAAATCTAAAATGTAGAAGCCACTGATGGCTCACTCAGAACAGAGAACTTAAAAAAGAATGGCAATTACAGAAATACCCTACATCTTTCCAACAATATGACTCACAGCTTTCCCAGAAGTCATTGAAGAAGAAGAGCCTCTGTTCTTGTTAAAGTATCACTACAAAATTTACTGAAGGAGAGGATACATAGGAAGGGCTGCTATGTATCTTATCCAAAGAGAAGGGACTCTGATAAGGAACTTCTCAAAATACAGCTATATAAAAGGACACACACGCACACATATGCATACATATATATGTGTGTATACTGATGTTTCCTAGAAGCACATTGTATAACATTCAGAAGGTATATTAAAATGATCTCCTTAATGAATGAAGCATGTGATTAACAAGAATATGATACCACTGGGGGAAAAAAATGAAAGACCAGCAGGTTGTGGTGATGCACATCTTTAACCCTCACTGGGAAGCCAGAGGCAGTAGGATCAGTGTGAGTTTGAGGCCACCTTGAGGCTACATACTCAACTCCAGGTAAGCCTGAAATAGAGCAGAGATGTTACCTTGAAAAAAAAAAAAAAAGCAAATGACAACAACAAAAAATAAATAAATAAAATTTCTCGACCTGCTTTGGTATGAGGGAAACATATCCAGACTGTTTTGGTGTAAGGGCTGGGCCTTTACTTCATGTAAGTGGTAATTGACATTGTGCATATGAAAGATCTAGACATTATGTCCTTTAAGATGGCTTCCTAGATGGCCACAGTAAAGGAACAGAAGTATTGCAATGGTGTGGAGGGTGGGTTGGGAGGGAATGCAAGTAGAGGAAGCATTAGCATAGCACCTAGAGGTACATTAATAATCAAAAATAAGGAGGACCCTGTTGCCCTGCCCTTATCCTGGAACTTCATGTGTGTCGCCAGCCAACGCAGGACATCAGAAACAGTGGCTACTGCTGCTATTTCCATGGCTGGTGAAAATCCAGTATCAGCCTCAATAGTATCCACACGGAAGATGCAGTGATCCTATCTCTAAGGCAGCTTCCCTCTCCAAGACTCGTAAACTCTAGTGCCCAAGTAGGGCAGCTAGGCTGAGATAGAAAATGGCTACACCGGGGGCGGAGCAAGATCATGGACAATAGCGTTGTCAGGACCCTCTTCGGAAAGGTTTGATTTCTTCAGCTGGGATCCAAACTTTGGACACCGGCTGGACCTGAGCTTGGGCTTTCCCTCCCTCCCCACTCCCTGGGCCAGAGCAGACAGGGTCACCAGCAGCTCTCTGCTCCCCTGCGGAGCAGAGAGCCGAACCTTCCCCCTCCACCCACCACAAGCTCCCGCCATTATCCCCTCACGGCAGGTTCCAAGCGCCGCCAATTGAGCCACTTCGCCTCGTGGGAGCACCCCATCCTCAGATGTGCTTATCTCCACGACCCCCCATCCCACATACACAGGCAGACGCGAGCCTTGGGCAGGCTGAACTAGCTTGGTTCCGGGGCCAGACCTGAGGCAGATACCTGGGAATCTTGGCGGAGGCTGATTAAGGAAGGGTGCCGTCTGAGAGGGGAGGGGCTGTCTCTCGCAGACGTTTGATTGCCCAGCTGGGATCCAGGCCCTGAATCACAGCCGAACCTGTCCACAGTCCCAGCCTCTCCTCAGCTTCGGGACCACCACAGGGTTCCCCAGCTGCTCTCAGCTCTGCAGGGGAACACGAACCCTGTACACCTCAGGCTCCCACCATTGTCCCCTCACGGCGGGTTCCCGGACCTTGGCGCCAATTGAGTGGCTTCCCCTGTGGGAAAACCCAATCCTCAAACGTAATCCTCTCCACGACCCCCCCTCCACATACACGGGCAGACACGAGACTTGGACAAGCTTACCTAGCTTGGTTCCGGGGCCAGTCATCAGTCAGATACGTGGGGACCTTGGCAGGGGCCGGTTCATTAGATGGGTACATCCAGGAGGGCACAGGCGCTCTCCGCGAGTACCAGGGATCACGCGCTACTGCCAGGAAGTAAAGTGGGCTGAATAGCACTCCTCAGGGTACCTGAGTCCCACATCCCTATCTGGGCATGGGCAGAAACCAATGGAAAAACTGAACTCCCCAACACAGGGCCCCTTGTCCCATTATGGAACATGAAAGTGGCAAGGAAGTAGAGGTAGCTCATAAACAATCGCAAAGAGAGAATAATATGACTCCTAACCAAACTGCGATGCAAATATGAAGCAGTTAATGGCTGATATGGAAATTATGAGAGAAGACATGAATGAGATGAAGCTTTCTTACTCAAGCATAGACTCCAGACTGAATTTGATGGAGAGAAATATGAACGAATTCAGAAATACATTAAGTGAATTAAAGATTAATCAACTAAGAGAAGAGCTGGACAATCAATTGATTAAATTTGATGAGGACTTAAGAAAACTTAAAAATGATTATCAGGAATCCCAAGCAAAAACAAAAATAGATTGGAAATTGGATCTCACCAAAGAATTGGAGACTATAAATAAAATTATAGCAGAAACCAATAATGAAAAAGAGATGTTATAAACCTCCCTTGAATCATTCAGTCCCAGAGTTGATAATCTGGAGGATAGACTTTCATAAGTAGAAGACAAATCAGAAGGAATTAATAAGGATGTCATAGGTTTCAATAAATTCAAGAAATCAAGTGAACAAAACTTGAGGGATCTATGGGATACAATAAAGAGGACCAATATTAGAACCATGGGGATGCCAGAGGGAGAAGAATCCCAGGCTAAAGGCATGGGAAATATCTTCAACAGAATTATTCAAGAAAACTTTCCCTACCTAACAAGAGAAAGCCCACTCAACTTTCAAGGGGCCCAGAGGACTCCAAACACACTTGTCATGAAGAGAATTTCTCCAAGACACATTTTAATTAAGATGCCTAACATAGAAAGCAAAGAGAAAATACTCAAAGCTGCTAGAGGAAAGCAAACAGTAACTTACAAACGAAAAGGCATCAGACTTACCTCAGACTTCTCATTAGAAACCATGAAAGACAGAAGGGCTTGGAATAATGCTTTTCAGGGCCTAAAGAAGTATGGATTTCAACCTAGACTACCGTACCCAGCAAAGTCATCCCTCCTGATAGATGGAGAAGTGAAAGTGTTCCATGAAGTAAAACAGCTCTATGACTATTTCAAAACAAAGCCACAATTTCAGAAGATCCTGCAAGAGATATCCCACAAGAGAAGAAACAAGAAATCTTCCTCAGAAAAATACCAGAGATCAGACATGACAATCACAGTCAGTGTGCTAATAACAACAGCACAGACAAAAACCCTCATTAACCCTTCATCATAGCAGGGCTCAAAGCAAACCTCACAATTATATCACTGAATATAAATGGATTTAACTCCCCTATAAAAAGACACAGACTTGCAGGGTGGATCAGAAAAATGGACCCTTCCATCTGCTGCCTTCAGGAAACACACTTTACTTCTAAAGACAGCAACCTTCTTAGAGGAAAAGGATGGAAAACAGTTTATCAGGCATGTGGAAATAAAAAGCGAGCAGGTGTGACTACACTAATCTCTGACAAAATAGACTTTACACCAAAATCAATTAAAAAGGATAATGATGGTCACTTCTTACTCATCAAAGGAATGATCCAGCAGGAAGATGTCACCATCATCAACATATATGCACCAAACTTGGGTGCAACACAGTTCATAAAGGAAAACCTACTCAAAAATAAAGCAGAAATAGACTCTAATTCCATCATAGTAGGAGACTTTAATAAACATCTTTCAGCTCTAGACAGATCAACAAAACAGAAGATCAGCAGGGACACAAAAGAGCTTAATGACACCATTGACCAGCTGGGGATAACAGATATTTACAGAACGATCTACCCCAAAACACATAATATACATTCTTCTCACCAGCACATGGGACTTTTTCTAAAATTGATCACATCTTATGCCATAAATCTTCCTTAAACAAATTCAGGAAGATAGAGGTAGTTTCTTGCATCATATCAGACCACAGTGCATTAAAGGTAGAAGTTAACAATGGAACAGGATCCAGAAAATACACAAAGTACTGGCGCTTGAATAATGCGCTCCTAAAAAATGATTGGGTCGTCCAAGAAATAAAATAGGAAATGCAGAATTTCCTAGTATTAAATGATGACGACAACACATCATATCAGAATTTATGGGACACAATGAAGGCAGTCCTGAGGGGAAAGTTCATCATGCTAAATGCCTTCATAACAAAGACAGAGAGGTCTCAAATCAATCGGCTAACTACCCACCTAAAATCATTGGAACAGATGGAAAAAGCTAACCCAAGGAGCTCAAGACGAAAGGAAATAATTAGAGATTATTGAATTGGAAATAAAGAAAACAATTTAAAAAAATAGATAAATAAAAAGTTGGTTCTTTGAAAAAGTTAATAAGATCGACAGACCTCTGGCCAACCTAATCAAACAAAGAAATGAGAAAGCCCAAATAAACAAAATCAGAAAGGACAATGGTGAGATCACAACAGATCCAAAAGACATTGGAAGAATCATCAGGTCATACTTCCAAAACCTCTACTCCACAAAATTAGAGAACCTCGAAGAAATGGATAGGTTTTTGGATACCTACCAACTGCCAAAGCTTAACCCAGAGCAAATAAAAGCACTAAATAAACCTATCACACCCACAGAGATTGAAGATGTAATCAAAAACCTTCCCAAAAGGAAAAGCCCAGGACCAGATGGTTTCTCAGCTGAATTCTACCAAGCCTTCATCACAGAGCTGAAACCACTCTTTCTGAAGCTTGTTAGAAGCATCGAAAAAGAGGGAAGGATTCCAAACACCTTCTATGAAGCTTCCATTGCCCTAATCCCCAAACCAGGCAAGGATGCAACAAGAAAAGAGAACTATAGACCCATATCTCTGATGAACTTAGATGCAAAAATCCTGAACAAAGTCCTAGCAATCCGGATACAACGATACATCAAAACTATTATCCACCCTGACCAAGTTGGCTTAATCCCAGAGATGCAGGGATGGTTCAACATACACAAGTCGATAAATGTGATCCACAACATTAATCGGCTCAAACACAAAAAACAAATGGTTATCTCTATAGATGCGGAAAAGGCTTTTGACAAAATTCAACACCCATTCGTGTTCAAAGCTCTCGAAAGAATAGGCATAGATGGCCTATTTCTCAATTTAATAAAGTCAATTTACAAATCTCCTAAAGCACAGATCATTCTTAATGGGGAACAACTCAGTGAGTTCCCACTCAATTCAGGAACAAGACAAGGCTGCCCACTGTCACCACTGCTCTTTAACATAGTGCTTGAAGTTCTAGCCCAAGCGATAAGACAAGAGAAGGACATAAAAGGGATACAAATTGGAAAGGAAGAAATTAAACTATCCCTCTTTGCAGATGACATGATCCTTTATATATCATACCCAAAGAATAGTATCAGTAACCTCTTGAAGGTGATTAATGCCTTCAGCAACGTGGCAGGATACAAAATTAACATACAAAAATCAGTAGCCTTTCTATATGCAGAAGGCAAGGAGACAGAAAAAGACATCAGAGATACTGTCCCATTTTCTATAGTCTCTAAGAAAATCAAATACCTTGGAATATCACTAACCAAGGTTGTAAAGGAATTATATAAGGAAAATATTGAAACACTAAAGAAGGAAATAGAGGAGGATGTGAGAACATGGAACGATATTGCATGCTCATGGATAGGGAGAATCAATATACTAAAAATTGCAATCCTGCCACAAGCAATTTACAGATTCAATGCTATTCCGATAAAAATCCCAACCTCTTTCTTCAGAGACATAGAAAAAATAATCTCTAAATTTATTTGGAAAGGCAAAAGACCTCAGATAGCCAAGACTATTCTAAGTAATAAATCCTACTCAGGAGGCATCACCATGCCTGACCTCAAAACATACTACAAAGCCATAGTAACGAAAACAGCATGGTAATGGCATAAAAACAGAAAGACAGATCAATGGAACAGAATAACTTCAGTTATTTGGTCTTTGACAAGGGGGCGAACAATGTACACTGGGCCAAAGATAGCATCTTCAACATATGGTGCTGTAGGAATTGGATAAACAGGTGTAAAAAAATGAAATTAGACCCACTCCTTTCACCGTGCACAAAAATCAACTCCAAATGGATCAGAGACCTTAATATAATCCCGGTAACCCTGAACACCCTGGAGGAAAAAATAGGACGAACCCTACATGAAATATGAGTAGGAAAAAAATTTCCTGAGCAAATCTCCAGCAGCCCAGGAAATACGACAAACATTTAACCAATGGGGCCTGATCAGGCTCAGATGCTTCTGTATAGACAAACAAACCATACTCAGAGCCAATAGACCCCCTTCAAATTGGGAAATGATTTTCACCAGCTACAACTCTGACAGATGTCTAATTTCAAAAACTTACAGAGAACTCAAAAAAATTATTAACAAAATCCCAAAATGCCCTCTCACAAAATGGGGTACTGATCTCAAAAGAGAATTCACAGAGGAGGAAAAACAAATGGCCTTGACTCATTTAAGAAAGTGCTCAGCATCCTCAAGCATCAGGGAATTTCAAATCAGAACCACAATGAGATACCATCTTACCCCTGTCAGAATGGCAATCATAAAGAAAACCAACAACAATCATTGCTGGCGAGGACGTGGGGAAAAAGGAACCCTCATTCACTGCTGGTGGGATTGAAAACCTGTTCAACCTTTATGGAAAACAGTGTGGAGACTTCTAGACAGAATGGACATAGAACTACCAATGGACCCAGCTATCCCTCTACTAGGCATCTACCCACTGGATGCCACATCTCAATGCAGAAAATTTTGTACAACTATATTTATAGCAGCTCAATTCATAATAGCCAAGAATTGGAATCAACCCAAATGCCCATCCATCCATAGAGGAATGGACAGCGAAACTGTGGTATATTTATACAATGGAACTCTACTCAGCTGAAAGGAAAAGTGACATATCAAAATTTAGGAAAAAATGGACTGACTTTGAGCAGATATTACTAAGCGAACACTCAAAAGAACAGAGAATTGAATGCCACATACTCTCCCTCATATGCGGTCCTTCACCAGGATAACTGTTTTCATTATGCACACTAGTAGAAAGAAGTGAGAGGTTATGAATGAGGTGTAAGGGAAGGGGGGAGGGGAATGGCTTAAGCAGGAGGCCAATCCAAATTAGGTTCAAAAACATAAAATCCTCACGAGCATACTGAAACCTAAAGAGTAAATAGTGGGCGTCAACTGGCAAGAGGAGTAGCAGGGGAGAATGTCTATGCCCGTGAATAATTGAGCAGTCTGAAAGCCCCGGGTCCCAGTCACCGGTCCCTTCTCTCACTGAGCTGTTGAACAAAGTGACCCATGAGGTTCCAAAAACAAGAGAGAATTCTCTCAAAGCTCTTGAACGCCCTCCCCAGGCCTGAGATAAAATCCTGTTGCTGAAGAAACCACAGAATGCCATCAATCTTTATCGAAAGTCCCAGCGAGGTCTGGAATAGTAACCAACCCCCAGATGGCAGTTAGTGAAGGGCTGGAGGGAACTGCACAAGCTGCCAGAGGAAGCTGATTGGCAATAATTGGAGTAAACAGACCATTGGCATGAAATATAGTCTGCGGCCATGAATAGGCTGAACACAGTTCCTACTGGGAGAGAACAGCAAACCAAGAAAGGAGCACTTGTGCAATGAAGGGGCCTGGGCCTGGGGGAGACAATCAACAGCTATTAAATTCGGCCAAATATTCCACTCAGTGAGGGGTAACCCTTGATTGGAAATGGGGATTTAGGACAATATGCACCGGATCCAATACTCCTGGGCTCCCAAGAAAAGATGCACTATGAGAACGTCTGACAGGGAGGCTACTAAAAATAGAAACTAGGTAATCCAGAATGGTGTATATTTGTTAACCGATACTGATCTCATTCTCCGATGGAGATTGTGTTCATATTTTTCAGGATATAGCGAGTGAGCTGTGTCCCCTATAACCCTACCTCCGCATCGCTTTTAGATGTACAGGGCTATCTCTTACCAAGTATGGAAGGTTTTCTTGCATAATTATGTTGAAAATATTTTCTATGCCCCTAGCTTGGTTTTCTTCGCCTTCTGGGATCCCCATCATCCTGAGATTAGGTTTTTTTATGGTATCCCACATTTCCCTTGAGTCTTGTTCACTTGCTCTTTTGAATTTTGTCAAGTTTCTGATTTCTCGCGAATTCTCCTCTGTTTTGTCTTCCATGTCTGAGGTTCTGTTTTCCCAGAGGTTAATCCTGTTAGTAAGAGATTCTAGGGACGTTCTTATTATTTCAAGATGGTTTTTATTTTCTGCTACTTCTTTTTGGGTTGCTTCCATCATCCTGTTGAGATGTG
>PVHP010047757.1:0-12780 GCA_004024765.1 Zapus hudsonius | reverse complement strand
GGGGTTATAAGCCAGCTTCCCCTTGCCAGTATTTGGCACACCTTCCTGCCGCTGTTTGCAGTGCTGTGGCAGAGGTGATGTCCAGCCCTCTGCTCATGCCATCGTTTCCCCTGCCTGGATGGAGTCTCCCCTCGAGTCCGTAAGCCAAATAAACCCATTCTTCTACAAGCCACTTTTTTTTTGGGTTCTTTCTGGGCAGCAACTAGAAAGCTGACTGCAACAAGTAGGAATTATCTTTATTTTTATCTTGCATATATACACATATTCAAGCAATAGAAATGACTTTTATTCTCACTTTACATAAAATGTGTATTACTTTGGACTGCAGGTCAACTTTTAGGAATATATATTTCAGTAGTACTTCCAGGCATATACAGAGATGCTCAATGCAGCATTGCTTATGCGCCAAAAAAATTAAAACAACCTAAATGTCTATGGTAGGAAGCAGCTTTTAGTTAGTGATGTACTCCATACTGTTAGTTTTTTTTTTTCAATTAGTATTTAAATATATATGGTTATATACTGTCATGGCATGGCCTCCTGACTTATTGTTGTATGAGAAAAGTTTCAGAATAGGACTAAAGGTTTGATCATCTATTTTTGGAAGGAAAAGTACCCTTCCCATTAATAATAATGAAAACATATTATATAATCCCTGACATAATTTCAAAATTGCTGGTCTTTTTACATGGTTCCATTAATTCACTAATTCTAACTCATTTTATTCCTATTTTATTCCTCTTTTATACCTTTTCTCTAGACTCAGCTATTCAGATCTTGCTTTTCCATTTAGTAACTAGTTCAAATACCAACTTATTCATTCAGTTAGTATTTTTGTCATATTTCCTTAGGTGGAGCCTTGGTTTCAACTTTAATGGCTTAGAATATTAGAATGCATTTTATCTGCTTCTACTATTGTCAGGGAGCTTTAGTCCAGAAGGGAGAAAGACAGCATAGTGTGGTTTGGGCTGAGACAGAACAAGACTGAAATGGCTTCCAGTAGAAGTCAAGTTCGTCGTTTGCTAATGCTCTTCTAACCTCACAGTCCAGGGCACTAAGGCATCCATGGCAATCTCAGTCCCAATCCTGTCCCTCACTACTTGGATGACCTTTAACAACTCACTTCATATATCTCTGAGCCTACTTCCTTCTCTGTTAAGAAGGGCAGAGTACTACCAAACATCAAGTGACTAAATAGTGGATGAGACCAATCAGATGAATCCATTCAGAATTCACCTCAATAAGTGCTTGACACATAACAGGCACTCAGTAGAGTTGCTGGTATCATGTTTATTTCAGTAGGCATTTATCAGAGTACTGCTATGACCAAGGCCTATGTGGGGTAATGGTTGTTGTCTTCCATGAATGCTCAGTTAGTTGGGGAGATTGTAAAGGCCTATCACAGAAGAGAACACAATGGGGTAGGGGCAGAGGATAGGCCAAGAGGAAGGGATTTGGTCCAGTCTGGGGCTGCCACTGGCCAACTCAGCCTAAGAGCTGAGTTTTTCATTTTTATTTTTGACAATTTCATATATGCATATAATATATTTTGATCATATTCATCCCCATTACACTGTTTTATCCCCTCCCATTCCCACTAAACCCCTTCCTCTTTCCAGCTAATCATCTCTTTCCTGATTTCATTTTTTGTGTCCTACTGAGTTAAATTAGGATTGCTTGTATGAACATAGGTGGAGAGTATTTACTGGAGTAGGGACAACTTATCAGTGGCTATACCACTGACGAACATGACTTCCCCTCCCCCAGCAACCATTAATTGCTATCTCTTCTGGGGGGAATGACTACCTCATAAGCCCCTCCCTCATCAAAGATGGAATCCTGACAGCCTCAATTTTGTGTAGGAAACCACAGCTATTGTGAGCTCATGAGTGTAACTGCCATGCCATGTCCAGAAGACAGCATTCCACAGCACTCTTCCCCATCATCCAGCTGTTAACATTTTCTTGGGTGGTGTAGCAACGCTGTTTAGGGCTCAGAACACAATATTTACTTATCCTCAGCATTTTTATTTGCCATATTTCTCTGTGTTAACCTCTGCCCACTGCAATAAAAGAAATTTCTATGATCAAGGCTAAGAGCAACATTAATCTATGGGTATAAACATAAATATTTAGTAAGCAATTTAACAACCTGTCCATTTATCATGACAACAGTAAGTCCTGCCTCCCAGGGCCTATGACCTCACCAGCCATGGGCTCTTGATAAGGTTTGCAATACCAGACATGAATTACTTCCTATGGAGTGGGCCTCAAATCTAACTAGAAATAGGTTGGTTTACCTCATACCAGTCATGCTACCATTGCACCAGTGTACGTCTTGCCTGGTAGACAGGGTCCACAGCTGCGTAAGACTATTGATGACTTTTCTTCCCCAGTATCCTGCATAGCACCTTCTGGCACTATGAAAACTAGCCAGCAGAGATGACACTTTCAGAGAGCCAAATCTTAAAGGATAAGTAATAGTTATCCAGAAACACATGAGTAAAGTGTGGCCTATGCAAAAGAACCTGGATGCTATTGGATAGATCACAAAGTTCTTAACCTGGAATACCTCGGTCCCAAGTGAGGTTCATGAGGCCTTTTACCTTCCTGAAACTGCATGCAAAATGATAGATGTGTATACTTATGTGCAAGTCTTCTGTGGAGGCTGAGATAGTTTTCATGGCTTTGATTAAATGCATAAAAGGGATTTGTGTTTCCCTGAGAAAGGCTGAGAACCAAAATTGTTGGTAACTAAGTGTCATGTGAAATAATTCTATATGGGAGAGTAATTCATTAAAATTTGTGTTTTAGAACTATACATTAGGAGTCACGAAAACATGAATTGTAGCTGGGGCATGGTAATACATGCCTATAATCCTAGCACTTGGAAGGTAGAGACAAAGGATAAGGGGTTCAAAGCCATGTAGAGAGTTCAAAGTCATTGTTGGCTACATGAGGCCCTGTCTCAAAAAACAATTTATATTGTATGTCCAGAGACTAGTAGAAGGCCTAAATTTGAAGTATTGGTATACAAGTGGTAGATTCCAGTAAGGCTATTTACTATGTTGCATCACCCAGGTGGGCACCATGCATTTAGATGTATTTTAGTGTCAAATTATAGAATCCAAATCCTTTGGGATTCAATGATGAAATAGCTTCAAACTATTAGGTGATATAAACTGTTACAGATATAGATGATGAGGGGAAAGGAGGGGCAGGAATGAGTAAATATTAACAAAAACCCAGAGGGGCATGAGTCCAGGATAATAGTGCAAGAGAAGCCACAAACCTCCATTAATGTTCACCCAGCATCCAAAGTCCTTGGTCTTGCACATAATTACTAACTTCCATCCTACTTCTGGTTCTCAGAGATACCAGGTAACAACAGAGATACTTATTTTCCTGTGGATTTTGGGGAGAGATTACTTCTAGGTTGTGAGTCAGGCAAAGTTTCTTAAAGAAAGTAGTATTTGAGCTACTTACAAGGTCTATAAAGATTTCAAGAGCTGTCATATGAAAGACGGAGGATGCTCTGAGTGCATACACAGAGCTTGAAAGTAAGAAAAAGGCAAATGGAAATACTAGAGGGGTAGAGGTTAGACATGCTACAAGCAGCTTTCTGGGTAAGGATAGGCTTGTTAAATTTTTCTTTGTGCAGATAGTTGAAGAGCCTGTTCTTGAGTAGGAAAAGTGGCTTGATCAAATTAGCATTTTAGTAGGGAGATTAAGGAGGAGACTAGAGCAGTGAGAACAGAGAGGCTAAGGAAGTAGCTGTGGGAACAGACCAGAAGAGAGGAGCTGAGAAGTGGTTGGGCAGAGGAAAGGACCAGAGTCAAAGACTTAGGGCATAATGAGGGATGGAGGAGGAGGTGAACATGACAGAGGATGGAGTTTACAGTAAGTTGAAGTAATTATGGCTGGCAATGAATTCATTTATTCCATGAATATTTTTAAATACTTTATTTATAAGCAAAGAGAGAAGAAAGACAGAGAGAATGGGCATGCCAGGGCCTCTTACCACTGCAGATAAACTCAAGACACATGTACCACTTTGTGTATCGGGCTTTACATGGATACTGGGAAATCAAACCAAGGTCTTTAGGCTTTGTTAAGCAAGTGCCTTAACTGCTGAGCAATCTCTCCAGCCCTCATTCTATGAATATTAAGGGCCAAGCACTGTGCTGGGCATGAGAGATGTAGTGTAAACAAAACAGATGCTTTTGTTGATCTTACATTAGGTGAGACAAATACTAATTATGTAGGATATGTCTGGCATAAATGAATATGATGAGGGAAGATAGGGGCTACAGAATGTTAGTAAAGGTCTTCTTTAATGATGAAATATTTGAGCAGAGACTTGAAGGAGATAAGGTCGTGAGTCATGTACTTATTGGGGGGATAATATTCCAGATAGGAGGAACATGAAGTGCTGAGGCTCTGGGGCAAAAGTGTACTTGGTGTGTTTGAGGAACAGCTAGAAGAACAGTATGATTTGAGAAAGGTTAAAAGAGGGGCAAAAGGAGTAGAAGATTATGTACAAAATGTTAGAACTATTTGGGGGGCAGAATGAGTGGGGTAGTGACTAGTTTGCTAAGAAAACAGGAAGAATGTAGAGTAGCTTCCAGGTGTATTTTGATCTCAGGTGTAATTGGGTGTATGACAATATTGTTTACAAGGGTAGGAAATGCAGGAAATTAGGTTTACAGTAGTAAGAGTGAAGGAGAGGTCCTTCTGATATTTGGGTTGTATCAGGGTGTTGCACTTACCTTTTGTTGCTGATACAAACACTAGAAACAGCTTATGGGAGAAAAGGGTTTATTTCAGGCTTACAGGATCCAGGGGAAGCACCATCAATGGTGGAAGAAGCTGGATCTTTCCATAGATCATAGCAGAGAGACATCACCAAACAGCCAGCAAACTCAAACAGCCAGAGCTCAAACTGTTTTTTTTTACATACCTTAGGGATAGACTACAGGGATCTGCCCCCAGTGGCACCCCTCTTCCCCAGCAGGGTTCTGCCAGCTGGAGACTGAGGTTGCCAGCTTAATCAAAACTACCTCCTGCTATGGGTGATATCCATTCACATTCAACCACCACATAGGGCCATTCTGCTTGAGCTGGCCCACAGGCATTAGGCCTGGTAGGCCCGGGACTCAGAAGAGAGATCTGTGCTAGAGAGTCACACCCAAAGTTATGAAATGGAATGACATCACTGAAGGAGAATGGCATGAAAGAAAAGCAAACCAGGGAAGAACTAGGGAAGGTGGACTGACACATAAGAATGGGTACAGGAAGAGGTAGGGGGTGGAAGATGGCATCAGAGAAACTGAAGAATAAGAGTGAATGGGCTCACAGAGAAAGACCTTGTCAGCAGTGTTAACAGTGTGGCCAGGGGAAATAAATCCATAGCTTATTTATTGCCATAAACCATTAGGAGAGCCTGGGCAACCATCAAGAACATTTTCTGTGCAGTGGTGAGTGCATGAGGCAGATTGCAGTGGGCTGAAGAGCTCGTGGGAGGTACCCAAGTAGAGATGGCCAGTGCAGACAAATTTCTCAAGAAGCTTAGCTGTGAAGAGGAGAGAGGAACAGAGGAGGATGTGGGAGCAGATAGAGGGTTTTTATTCCCAGATGGGAGAGACTTGAGCTTCTATAAATGATAGAAAGGAGGCAACAGAGAGGGAGAGGTTGAGAATCTGGGAGGTAGAATGAATGATAATTGTGGAGGAGGGAGCTGGGATGGGCCCCACAGCCCAGGTGGAAACTGGCCTTAAATAGTATGGAAGTGGCCCCTCTTTCTCTCAAAGAGGGAAAATAGTAATGGTGGTGGGGATATAGGGACATATTAAAGGAATTAGTAAAAGGAATACCTCAGAAAAATTCAAATCAACTAACAAAAAGCTCTGACCAAGCACATAGATACTAGATCCTGGAGGAAAGAAAAAAAAATACTTGTGGCTGAGAATCAGGGAGGACTTCCTTCAGGAAGCATCATTTCAGCAGGGTTGTGAAGTTTAGTCAGAAAATAAAATCAGCAAAGGCATGAAAAGGCTAGGCATGCCAATGGAGTAATGAACCTGCTAGTTCGTTGAAGGCCAGAAATAAGTAGGACATTGCTGATACCACCAATAAGGGCAGTCATAATAATAGTTACCATGTGTTAAGCACCAAACATCCCCTGTGATGGGTGCTTTAGCATGCTTTAATTAATTCAATCCTTTCATACTCTGCAAGATAGGTATTTCCTCATTTTGTAGATAAGGAAAATGAATTTCAAACTAGTGTAGAGATGGACTTCAGTCCACTGAACTAGTAGTTTATGGGCTAGTATTGAAACTCAGTCCTGTTTGACTTTATCTGATAGGAACAGCCAGGTGAGACTGTGCAGAGGGGAGCCTTGAATGCCGAGTTGGAGTCTGAACTTTATCTAGCATACAGTAGGGAGCCAAGATGGGCGTCCCAGTATAAGTGACTGGTGCTTAAAGGTGTACTTTAAGAAGGTTAATGTGGTTCACAAAAGTAGGGTAAAGGAAGTGACTACAGTGTCAGAGAGAAAAGTAACAGGAATCTGTCCTGGATAAGAAAGGGCTGTCATTTGTTCCTCGTGACAGCATGGAGAGTTGTGGAAATTTTATCTTGTTCTATAAGATCAAGAATGGGAGACTAAATACTTAAGACTTGAGTCCTGTTTCATGTGATTTTTGTTGACTTAGTGAGAATGTGAAACAATGTGTCAGAGAGAGATCTAAGTTGAAGGTGTGTGTGTGTGTGTGTGTGTGTGTGTGTGTGTGCGCGCGCGCACACACGTACATGTGAACTCATGCATATGTTTGCCTGTCTGTTGGATGGACCACAGTGCCTTTCCCTACCTGTTGGCTTTCCTCCTCATCTCTTCTCAGTCCTCCTGTTTCCTGAATTCCATACTCCTGCATCCTCAGAGCTGAGACATATGGAAATGGGATGTTGCCATTCCCTTGGCTGTCCCCAGAAGATCCATCTTTTCACATCCAGGGCAGCTGTTCCCCTCTCAGCTCATTCACCACATGGAACTATAGCCATACCCCAGTGACTGTCATGTGCAGTCTGGCCCCTGGTACCCTAGGGACAGGTGTTTTTTTTTTTTTTTTTTCCCTCCAGTGACTCTTTTCTCCCTGGGGTGGATGTTTCTATGTAGGTAGACAGCCACCTTGGGAATGATACTCTATTTAGAAGCAGTTAACAAAAGTCCTCACCATGTTCCTATTGCCATTGTTTGCCATGCATTTGATATGTTTTAGACCTTGCAATAGGTTTAGGTGTTATAACATGAGCCCCATTTTACAGGTGAGGAAATAGTTCCTGAGGGAGGGCAATAAAATGCCTGAGGGTATATAACATGTAAGAACTTAAAGACTCCAGATTTGGGCCCAGGTCTGTCTTTTTCCTTTCCTTTCCTTTCCTTTCCTTTCCTTTCCTTTCCTTTCCTTTCCTTTCCTTTCCTTTCCTTTCCTTTCCTTTCCTTTCCTTTTTCCTTTCCTTTTGTTGTCCTTTTTTTCCTTCTTTTTCTGTCTCTCTCCTTTCTTTTCAGCACTGGGGTGGAACCCAGGACCTTGCATGTCATAGACAAACACTTTATCACTGAGCTATACCCCCAAGCCCTTGAAACAAGGTCTTTTTGCTTCCAAAGCTGTAAACTTTCCATACTCTATTTCTAAGCATTTTCTTATTTTTCTGATCTTGAGTCTTAAGAGAACACAAATCTTTGTCCTATAAGTCCAGGATAGATTTCTAGACTTGGTGTTACATTTACCCAGAGAACCTGGTAGGATTGAACCTGGGACCTGAAGAACTAAGAATGCTGGATTCAAATCACAACTGTATCACTCTTATCCAGATGTGTGATCTCAGTAGACCTATTCTCTCTGGGCTTTAATTCCCCTCATCTCTAAAATGTTACTTTGCAGAGTTGTTGTAGGGATTAGGTGCAATGATATATACAAAGTTCCAGCAGGGAGCATGCTGTAATTATCTATATTAAAATGAAGGTTAGGCACCTCTCAGAGTCAGAAATGATGTTTCTATACTCTGGGGTGACCTTAGGACAGAGTCCTGACTGTTCCAGGAGGGGGACAGCAATAGACTCTTTTGAGAATGAGTTGGGTATGGCCCTGAATAATATGTCACACTTGGCCTCCCTACTTGGATACTCATTATTACCCTACCTCCCAGTTCTGGCCCTTCATGTATCTCCCCTGCTCTGCAAACTAATGCCTCTACCTCTCTCTGTCACCCCCACCTGTGGCCTCTACCCTGCCCTTCCTGGTCCCAGGGAAGAGGAGGAGGAGACTGAGGAAGAGGAAGAGGAAGACGCTCACCAGTTCTGCTGTCCAGCCTCCGAGTGCAGCAGTCCCTCCTCTCGGTAACTGAGAGGACAAGGGCCATTTTCTATGCAGAAGCAAAAGCCTTAACCAGCCCCCACACTAGCCCCTGCGGATCCCCCCTGGGAACCTGTCCCCTGCTTCAGGAACCAGATGGGCAAGCATCATGCTCCTTCCTCCTTGACTTTCTTCTTGGAATTCCTATCTCCCTCCTCCCCCCACTGCTGTTGTTTCCTTTGGGCTCCAGTCCCCAAATTAAAAAGAGCTGGAGCCCTAGATCTGACTAATATGTGGAAGAAACAGTTTGGAGCTTGGAACCCGGACCCTCCTGCACCCACATTCCCACTTCCCAGACCCCCTGGAGCCTGCTACTCCTTGAGAGGTCTCCAAATACACTCTGAGGACCTACTTCTGTCCTCTGTGAGCACAGAGATACAGGGTGCCTAGGGCCCAGAGGATTGGGGTGGGGGGCAGAACCAGCCTGCCTAGTTCTCCCATCATTCATTCCCTTGCTGTGGCTATTGCTGCCATTTCCTCTGCTGCTTAAAGGCCCCCATTACTCCCATAGCGCTCTGTAAATATGATCAGGAGAAGGCCTTTTAGCATGTGTGTTGCTGTGTACAAAGGAATTCCATCAATAAAAGCTGATCTCTTCTCTCTGTCTGATGTATGTTCCACCTTAACCCATTCCCCTGTCTCCACCCCTACCAGGAACTTTTCTTTTTTCCTATCCAGGGCTGGTAATGGGCTGGGAGACAGTAGGATTTGACTGTGTGGTACTGTTAACACCCAAATGGCATTCAATAAATAAATGTATGAATGGCTGTCTGCTTCAGCTCACTAGCCTGAGGCACTCTCAAATGGCCAACCTTAAACATGGCCTTTGACCTCTATGTTACATAGTTTTCAAATCTGGAAAATGGGGACAGGGGTTTGACCAAGGCCTCCAGAAGTCTTCAGCTCGGATATCTCAAGTTTGAGATGCTGCCATTTTAAGAAAGTTATGATTTTATGCATTTACAGTATGACTCTGACACACATTTTATACACTGTGATTTCTATTTCACTTCTATAATTTGAAGGTTTCAAATTTCATAATTTTACCATTTAAATTTCTGATTATATGTGTGATTTTAATGTTCTGGGATATTGAAATTCCTTGATTTTGTACTTTTAAGGTTCTGGTTCTACAACTTTAGGAGTTTCTGAACCTGAGAGCAAGCCATTTTCCCTAGATGATTGTAAATATTCCCTGCACCTGGCTAGAAGCTAAGGCTTCTTAGAAGGGAGAAGCTTTTGGATATGTAGGCTCCTATCTTCCATGATGTGTCTGTGTTAGGAGATGGCCAGGTGGCCAGGGAGGGATGGAATTCAGGAATCTTGCTGGCAGAAGAAGAGCAAGAGTTGAGCCTTAAAGACTGGGAAAGGTTTGATTAGATGGAAAGAGGTGAAAAGGCATTTTATATATAGGAGATAGGCACCACGTGGACAAAGCCATGGAAAGGGTTCCAGGAACAAGTTGGGGCATGCTGAGTAATTAAATTGGCTCTCCAGCTCATGTGAATCTAGGTGACCTGTGTCTGGGAGAAGGGGGTCATTCTACTCTTTATTTGAGTAGAAGTAGATGGAAATGAGGAGGGGTAAACTGAATGAAGAGAGAGGACAAATCAAGGACAGATGGTCATCCTAGAAGCTGTGGGAGTGGAAACTCATGTAGGCAACTGGATTGGCTGGATTAAGCAGAGCATCTATGCTATGGGAAGGGAGCAGCTTATATCCTTTGTGAGAGAAATATGTCTACATGTGTCCATGCATCCATGTGTATGTCCTTGTGTGAGATTGCAGAGTTCTCAACAACAGTAAGAGACTGTGTAAGCTGCTGGCTATCTGAAGAAATGTGATTCTGTGAGACTGGGCATGGAGAATTCTGAAAATGTGAGGTACTTATGTGAGGTGCTGACTTTTGTACCTTGCAGTCTTTATGCATGTATCTGGTGAATGTCATCACTAGGCTGAGTATGGGTGGCTTTTAAATATGTGGGACTATAGCTTTTAAGATGAAAGTTTTCATGAATATGGTCACACACATATGGACACATGTGACTTCTATGATCTTATAGACCAAGGTGGCTGCTGAACAGCAGATGTATGTTAGGCCTTGACCTGGGTGGCTTAAAGGAAGTGAATCATACCAGGTACTATCCTTGGAAAACAGGTATGGGGGTCCAAGAGTGGGCTGTGGACACTTTAAGAGAGAAACACAAATTTGGTGGTAGGGGCCACCATGAGACAGGTGTATGTAAGACACGGAGGAGGCAGTAGCTGACCTTGTTGGGTTCTAAAAGGGTGAGAGTGAGTCAGAACTAATTTGGATGGGGGACTTGCCTGCTCCGGATACTGCAAGTTGAAGATGAGCTCACCCAGGCCAGTTAAGTACAAGGGTAAAAGGGAGAATAGACATTTGGGGAAGGACAAGCAAAATAAGTCTATGAGTACAATGCTATAGAAAGGTGATGATCTTGCTATATAGTTGAGGAATTGCAAGTAGCCTGCTATCTCCTCCATCTGGAGCATATGGGGCAGGATGGGAGGCAATAGGTGTGTTCGGAGGTCTTCTACAGCTTAAAGTGGAACCCTAGTCTAGGAGGTGGGGGTTTCTTATCCTGGGGACCAAGAGAAAGTCACTTTCACTGCCTGGGCTTTGCTTGTATCTATCGGATTGAATGATTCTTAAAGCTAGTTTGTTAAGTTCATTCCAGTTCTGTGGGTCTTCTGGCTTAAGTCAACTGAATCTATGAATCACTGTTCTTAAAGTCAGAAGCTTCTCCCATTTAACTTCAGTTTTTCCTCGTTCCCTCCTGAGTGGCTTCCTCACTCACCACTCCACAAATATTTACTCATTGTCTGATCCCTTGTGTATCACTATTGGAAAGAATGGCGAGACAGAGAATGTAAGGACTCTCCTATGAAAGGCAATGGAAACAGCCTGAATTTTGTGTTCAAATACACTTTTTTTGGAATGTTGCTGGGTATTGAACTTGGGGCCTTGAGCATGCTAAGAAAGCCCTCTACCACTGAGTAACACTTCCAGCCCCATGAACTCAGATACACTTTCCATTGAATCCTGGCTCAGAATCCTGAGTTCTGAGACTTTGGGCAACTGAATTCATCTCTCGGTATGTTAGTTTTCCATCTTTGTTATTTATCCTTCAGGAAAAGAGTTCAGACTTTTCACAGTTGCTAGACCTAGCAAAAAGAAGGCACTTGGGCTGAGGAGATGGCTCAGTGCATTGCTTGCAAAATGTGCTTCTTGGGTTCAATTCCCCAACACCCATGTAAAACCAGACACAAAAAGTGGCACATGCATTTGGTGTTCATTTGCAGTGAGCAGTAAGAGACCCTGGAGCACCCATAGACACACACATGTATACACGTGCAAACACACACACACACTTAAATAAGTATTTTTTTTATATAAAAAGAGGCACTAAATAAGTGACTACTATTTTTAGGGCTGCAAAGAAGCAGAGCCAGGCTTCCAACCCAGACCTGTGGGTTCCTAGAGCTGATTTGCCATTGTCTATAGAGTCAGTCTTTATCTGGCTTCCTTCCCCCTCTGGTAGCCCCTGTGCCACTCCCAGCTGGGCTTGGGATAGTAATCCCTGTGGCACTGGGATTGAGCAGTGAAAACAGTTTGCAAATAGCTGTCAGAGGAGGGTGGCTCCCATCTCCTTGCTCAGTCTTCTTCCAGAGCCCAGAGTCCCTGGACCCTCTAGGTGCAATGACCTCCTTGATTTGTTTTCTTCTCATTTCCAGTTCCCTCCCCTTCCAACCTAAGTTGTCATGGGGATTGTCCTGGGCATCTCTTGCTTCCTTATCTTATGGTATCCGTGGCAACAGCCCCCATTCATTTCCATGGCAACTGCATCCTGATCCCATCCCCTGCTGGATGCCTGGCTCTGGGTAGTACCAGTAGGGAAGAAGAGAGAGAAGACCTCCAATTAAGAGCAACATCCTGAGAGGGCCGGTGTCCTACTCCCGCCAGGGACAAGCTAGGCCCACATCCCTAGAGATCATCCTATCCTTCTTTTTCCCACTTTAGAGCCTTTAACCAAGGAGTCCCTCACTCTCATTTTTCCCAGCTCCTCCTAGGTAAAATGTAGTCCGCAAGCTCCCTCTCTGAGGGAGCCTGCAAATCAGCAGGAGGGCCAACACTGGCCTTGGATCTGAATCCCCATTCTGTCACTTGCTAGCTCTGAGACCTTTGGCAGTCTCTTTCCCTCTCAGATCCTTTTTCTTCCTCTGTAAAATAAGAATCATCATTCTTCCCTCATGTTGGCCAGGCAGATTAAATCATGTGTGGAAAATGCCTGACACAGGGCAGGTGCTCAGTAAGTGCGAGTTTATTTTTATTCTGCTCA
>PVHP010047756.1:0-12780 GCA_004024765.1 Zapus hudsonius | reverse complement strand
GTGTGTGTGTGTGTGTGTGTGTGTGTGTGTGTGTGTGTGTGTGTGTATTCTCAGCTTCCAAAGTACTAATGCCCAGGAAAACAAGACAGTTTTTCTATTGGCAGCTAGTTAAATGGTAGCAGTAGAATGTATTCTGCTCAGAATGCCCTGCTCCTAGGAGACATGGAGTCTAGCAAACACATGGATAAACCATACATTTGACTATTTTTAATATTCAACCTTGTCTTCCTTTGTAAGAAGGAACTGGAGCCATCTCTAGGAAAACGTAAATGCATGAGGACCCTCACACTAAGATGCACACTCTTGGGAAGCAGGGTCTAGGACACCAGGGACAAAAGAAACTCAACATAGAACCCCTGCAGGTCCATCCCCAAAATGCAGCTCAAAGGCCCCTGTGAGCTCCACCCTCGCATTGCTTATTATCACTTTATGGCACCTCCTTCAGAAATACTTTTCCCCACCAGCCAACTTTCCTCCTATTAAGGCTCTTATTCCCCTGATCAAACGTACTCCATGGCTGGAGAGATGGCTCAGCAGTTAAGGCTCTTGCGTGTAAAGTGTAAGGACCAGGATTTGATTTCCCAGCACCCATAGAAAGCCAGATGCACAAGGTGGTGCATGCATCTGGAGTTCATTTGTAGTGGCTAGAGGCCCTGGTGTGCCCATTCTCTCTCTATCTGCCTCTTTCTCTCTCTCTCTCACTCACTCTCTCCAGATGATGATAGATAGAAGATAGATGATAGATAGATAGATAGATAGATAGATAGATAGATAGATAGATAGATGATAAACCTATTCCAGATAACCTCTGTGGACCAGCCTGGGTCCACAGTCCAGTGTCAGGTAAGGGTTGACCATCTTTCCTCACCTAAGGCTCCTATGAAGCAACAGTCCAGTCAGAATAGCAATTGGACAGGCTATTCTGGAACTAAGACAAGGTGCCCTTCTTGGCCTATAAACCCCTCTCCAAGCAGAAGCTCCTGGGAGTGAAGCAGCTTCTACTTTTAGAACTAAGTAAGCATAGGAAGGTCATTCTCCATGGGGAGGACAGCCAGGCTCTGTGGGCCTCCATTCTCTTCTCAAGGCTGCAACCTATCCAAGCATGCATGGAAGGGTAAAAAGACACAGCATTAACACCACACACACACACACACACACACACACACACACACACACACACCCTGCTTCCACATAAGTAGGCAGGGAAATAGTACTGCTACCCACTGGGCCCCTTGGGTTGCCACTCTCCACAGCCACAGGGAGGGAGCATCTTTGTGTGTGGTTACTGAGCACTGCCAAGGCATCAGACACTGGCTTCCTGGGGATGAAGCCTGCAGTGGAAAACATTAAACTCTAGCACTTGGATTGGGGACAATGGAAGGCTTGACCAGGTCCCTGAGGCCCCTGGGGATGGCTGGGATTGTTTTCCAGGCTGAAAGGGAAGGTTGCTGAGTGCTGGAAAGGAGAATGAAAATGGAAATAAACAGAATGGAGAGACAGCTGCAGCACGGTCCTCAAGTTCCTTCTGAACTTTGTACACAGAGACCTCATGAGTGATCCCTCCCTTGGATGTGGGCAGATGGATACTGCCCTACCACGTGGCCAGATTGGAACCCAGCTCAATTTTGTAAATTCACAGAGAGCTTTCTCTCTGCTTCTGAACCTGGAGGACAAATGCAAAGAGTGATGCCTTATGTCCATTCCCTTCTGTCTCGGTTACATTCTACACTCTAATTTCCATCCCTTCATAACTCTGTTCTTAGCCATCCATTCTCATCAAAGTAAATGAAAAAAAATACTTTTTGGTGGGGAAGGAAAACAATGACAGTTTACTCATGACAGAAATGCGCAGCAATTACCTTAACCAATGTGTGTTTTCACTCGTTTGATAACTACCAAATACCAATTCCAAACCCAGCCCATGCAGATGATATCAAGATGAAGTGATTGCGGGTCTTGATACCCTGGGACTCTCATGTGATAGTAATTTGTGTGTCTTAAGGTTTTCAGACAGATTAGGAAAAAATATGTTAAAGGTATGCAGTGAAATAAACACATAATTGTTTTTAGAAATATCAAGGAAGCCTTCTAGGAAGGGGTAACATTTGAGGTGGCTCTGAAAGGATAAATTGTGTGTGTGTGTGTGTGTGTGTGTGTGTGTGTGTGTGTGTGTGCACCCTGCCAGAGAAAGAGCCTCCTTCCCAGCTGTCGCCTCATGCATGTTCCTCAAAGTTCTCTTCCAAAAACAGTGAAGAGTTACAATCATTAAAAAGTTTTAATCAAGCCAAATGAAAACATAGATATAGCCAGACATGGTGGTACATAGTTGTAATCCTAACACTTAAGAGGTAGAAGCAGGAGGATCAGAAATTCAAGTCATTTGCAGCTTAGGCTACACAGACTCTCCCTCAGGTATGAGAGCTGGGGAGATGGCTCAGCAGTTAAAGACACTTACTTGCAAAGCCTAACATCCTGAATTCAATGCCCCAGTACCCATGTAAAGCCAGATGCACAAAGTGGTGCATGCATCTGGAGTTTATTTGCAGTGGCAAGAGACCCCGGTGTACCCATTCTCTGAATCTCTCCTTCTCACTCTCTCTCCCTCAAATAAATAAATAAAGATTTTAAAAAGGAGGTATGAATGTGTGTTTGGTAGACATATAGAACTAAAAGATCCTGGGGAAAGTACTAGGGGGGGTGGCTCAGCAGTTCAAGGTGCCTGCTTGCGAGTCTGCCAACCAGATGAATCCCCAAAACCCACAAAAAGCCAGATGCCAAGAGGCACAGGAGTCTTGACTCTCAACTGCCCATGGCAAGGGGAGGCGGAGCCAGGAGACTCCATAAGCTCACAAGCAGCAGCAGCAGCAGCAAGAAAGACCCTGTCTCAAGTGAATGAAAGGAGAGAAAATACTCTGAAGTTGTCTTCTGACCTCCACACACATTCACCCGTTATACACATATGCACACATATCTACACGCTTACATGTATATATACACACAAAGACATCTTGTGAATCCTGGGAGAAATCTGTGCTTTTCTCTAAGGATGCATGTCTGACTCATCCCTCAGAACTATCTCATTTGCACTCACTTATGCCTGCCCTTACTTGTAACATCCATATTTGGGTCCCTTTTTAGACCCTTACTATGAGTCCCTTGAGAGAGATTCAAATCTTTAAAATTAAAAAAAAAAATCAAAGCCAACGCTCAAAATAAAATGGCCACAGTGTTTCCAAGTATTTGAGGCCATTTTAGGGCCTCTCAGCAAGAGTCTGTCACTGTTTCTGTTTGGGGACCAAGCAGACATATGTTGGAAACGCCATCTGAGCCCAAGCAGCTGAGCTCCTGGGGTTCTTTCTCAGCAGGATTCTCTCACCAGGATGGGCTCTCTGACTTCTCCAAGTGTGGGGCCCAGGCTAGAAACGTTGGCCTCGTTTGGGAGCCTGTGATCAATGTAGAACCTGGCATGGTGGCACATGCCAATAATTACAACACCTGGGAAGCTTATGCAGGAACATAGTCTGAGGCCAGCCTGGGCTATATAGGGAGACATAGTAGGAAGGTGAGAGAGAGAAAGTAAACAAGGAAGAAAGGAGGAAGAGAGAAGACGTTGAGAGGAAGAGGAAAGAAGGAAGGAGAGAAAGACAATCTCAACATTGCCCCAAATATACTTTATAAAAATTTGCATTTTTCTAAAATTTCCAAGTATTGCCTGTAAACATTAGGACTTAAGAGATCGCATACAGCTTAATCTATCCTACCATTGGCACCAGAGAGAAAAAAGACAGGAGGACATTTGCATTTCTTCCTCAGACACAGGAAGGAAGGTCAGCACTTGGGTTCGGAATGCTGTTATGAGTTGAGAGTTTACATTTTATAAATTTAATTAAGTCTCCCTGCCACTGCTTTGATGACTTCTTTATCTAGTTTCTGAGGTAGGGTCTGTCTCACTCAGGCCTCAAGCTGACCTGGCACTCACTCTGTAGTCCCAAGCTAGCCTTGAACACATGGTGATCCTTCAAACTCTGCCTCCTGAGTGCCAGGGTTAAAGGTGTGCGCAGCCACACCTAGGTATAACTGATTTTTTTGACCATTTACCATACACCACAAACTATTTTAAGCTCTGAATAGGTGCTGCTATGTCATGTATTTCTTTAAACAATGGTCTAGGTAGATTCTGATGCAGGAGGAAACCGAGATACTTTTATAAGTTACCTTTGTGTTGCTGGAACAAAACACCCAACCAAAAGAAAAAAAAAAAAGCCTGGCGTGGTGGCGCACGCCTTTAATCCCAGCACTTGGGAGGCAGAGGTAGGAGGATCTCCATGAGTTCAAGGCCACCCTGAGACTACAGAGTGAATTCCAGGTCAGCCTGGGCTAGAGTGAGACCCTACCTCGAAAAAAAAAAAATACAACCACAAGCACCTGATGGAAAGAAATGGTTTATTTTAACTCACATTGCTCAGTGGTCACCAAAAAAAAAAAAATTTTGCAGATTCAATTACTCTTTTTGTTGCTGTTCGTTCCATAACCAGTACGGGGTGGGCTGCACCACCAAAATGTTTTCTGAGGAGGAAAAAAGTGCACTTAAAAAGCAGGGTCATTCCTATGCAGAGCAGCTGGCCCAATCTCAATCTCTCAAACAACTGCAGCAGAACCGGGCTGTAATCTTCAGCCTGAAACTTTGATTTCTTTCTGTGACAAATCCTGCTCACACCAGTCCATTTCTTCTAAATTCAACCTTTCTCAGGTTCTCTGGACACGGGCAGAATGCAGCTAGCCTCTCACACAAACTGCCTCTAGCCCAGTTTGGACAAAGCTCTCTTTTCCCTCATAAACCAAGCCTCTATGGTCCACAGTTCTTTCTGTTTTTAGGTCTTTCGACTCTTGTAAGAACTCTTCGAGCTCTATTTACAGCATGGTAAGGTTTCTCCTAGTCCAAGGTTTTGAATCCTTCCCCAGTCCTTCTGCAAATCAGTTCCAAAAGATCAAAAGCCACACAGTCAGGTTTCTAGCAATGACAGCCTCACTCCTCGGGTACCAATTTTATGTTGTAGTTACCTTTGTGTTGCTGGGACTAAACCCCCTACCAATAGCACATGATGGGAGGAAAGTGTTTATTTTAGCATACAGTCTTGAGGAGGAGCTCCATGAAGGCAGAACATGAACGGAGGCTCAACATCACATCTGACACAGCAGCAAGAGTGACCTGAGCTCTGGCAGGGGGGAGCTGGCTGTAACACCCCAAAAACCATACCTAGAAAAACACCTCCTCCAGCAATATACTCCAAATATTCAAAACACACAAGTTTATGGGATACATTCTGACTAATACTACCTGTTGTAGTCAGCTTTCTTGTTGGTGCAACAAAGAACCCAACCAAAACAGCTTATGGAGGAAAGGGTTTACTTTGGCTTACACACTCAAGGGCTACTACCATAATGGCAGAGAAAATGATGGCATGAGATGAGGGTGGACATCACCTCTGATACAGCACCACAAACAGTGGCAGGAAGGTGTGCCAAACACTGGCAAGGAGAAGCCAGTTATAACTCCCATAAGCCCACCTCCAACAACACACCTCCAATAAGGTTCTAATTCCAAAACCGCCATCAACTGAGGATCAAATATTCAGAGCAGATTATGTTTACGAGGGAAACCTGAATCAAACCACTACACTATCATAGCCACAGAACCACTAATTAAGTTGTTAAGGTCATTCAGCTAAAACCCATGATTCCTCTAGCCAGGGTGGCTTCATCCACATGCTGTTGAGGAAGGCTGAACCCAGGACTTCATGCAATCTACCAACTGAGCTACATCCCCAGCTCCACTCTGGTTCTTATCAGCTGTAGCCCTCAAACAAGAAAGAAGGACTATGATTTGTGGTAATACGGATGGACCCACAGCCCTTAATGTTAAGTGAAATGAGCCTTTTACAGGAAGATAATATCTCCTGATTTCACTCACATGTTAACCTGAGAGATGCTGAGCATAGAGAAGTAGAAGGCTGAATGGAAGTGACCAGAGGCTGAGGAGAGCAGTGGAAAGGCAGGGTGAAGAGAGGCTAGGGGGAAGAGCGGGTACAAAGCCAGGCAGATAGGGGAAATACATTCTGGCTCAGTTTCACACAGAAGGATGTTTATACTTAACAATATTGTATCATTTAATTCAAAAGAACTAGAAGAGACGATTTTGGCTGGTCTAGTGGCAAAGAAATAACTGTCTGAGATGATATATAACCGAAATGTCCTGAGTTACTGGTTGCATGGGGGATAAATGTACCAGACATCACATTGTATCCCATGGAGATGTACTATCATTATCTGTCAACTGAAGTAATTGACTGGTCAGCCAAAAAGACAAAATGATGGAAACTCAAAGTTGCAGAGGCACAAGCCAGCTTCGAAGAGAAGAGATCTTTCCTGGCTGCAGAGCAACAGCCAAGCTCTGGAAAGAGGCCCTTTAACATTTTCATTGTTGTTGTTGTTGTTGTTTGAGGCAGGGTCTCACTCCAGCCCAAGTTTCACTCTGTAGTCCCAGGCTAGCATTGAACTCATGGCGATCCTCCTGCCTCTGCCTCGAGATGGTGTGCCACCATGACTAATTTTTTTTTGTCCTGTCATTCTTAAAGCACTTCAGAGGGGAAAGCAACACTGTTGATATTGTTGAGAGAAGCGCTCAGATGGACTGCAAGTCCAAGAATAAATAAACACCTCACACTAAGTATAGCCCCCCTCCCTTGACTCCTGGACCTAGGAGGAGGTTAGGCCAAGGTCCAGCAGGTGTTGGCAGTGGTGGAGCCTACAGAGGGAGGGCAGCCGGGCTGACTACAGGACCGTGGTAGAGGAGGTTTCCAGAGGAAGTGGTTTTTAAATATTCTGGGAAAGCTAGAACCACTGTGGGAAGTTGTGATGCCCGGAACTCGTATTGTGTACATCTTGGGAACAGAAATGTCAACTTTTAAATTGGAGCCCTGATCCATATACAAGGCTTCTAAATCTCATAATCTTCCTTTCAACCAGAGAACAGCCTAATCCCCTGGAAGGTTATGTTGCCATGGCTTCAGGGATCCTTCCCCCTCCTAGTCTGCAAAGCTCAGAGGTCAGGTTTCCAATACCATGTGGAGACCATGGAGACCAGAAGAAAATGCAGGAACAGAGAAATGGAAAAGCACAGATGGTCAGTTGCAAATACATGTTGTTTTCATGACACCAGCTTGCCACCCAGAGGTTGAAGTGCCCTCCGCTGGTACAACAGGTGGCCTCTGGCTTCTTCTGTGACCCAGTGTCATGGCAGAAACAGATTTTGAAAAGACAAGAGTCTTTCCAAGTTGTCCCCTCTTGGCTCCTCGGTCCAAGAATGACCATGATACCATCATGAGAGAAAAGCAGCCTGGAGTGTTGCTTCCTGAACTCAAGCTTTTCATCTTGATTGTCTGTCAGAACCACAGAGCCAGAAATTCTACAAGACTTAAAACCATTTTGTTTTATGTGTTTTGTCTTTGCTGAGCCTCCCTCCTCCAGCTTCTTCTAGGCAATTCTCACTTGTAATATGTTTCATGAAAGACTAAAGTGAACAGTCCTGCAGATAACAGTGGGAGCATATTCTTCTCCTCCAGCTGCCTCACCCCACCCTTATGCACACTGGGGGAAAACAAAGGGTCCTGAGAAGGGCTTGCACCTAGTATAGATACATCCAGGTACCTCTGGAGCTGATATAGTTGTTCCAGAAGCCTGGGAGCATTGCAGAGCTCTCCCAGGGCAGCAGCATCTCATGGCACTTCTGATCCAGGATAACAGCAGGCTTCCATCAGGGACAGAAGCATTTGGGCAGCTGTAGAGAGCTCCCATTGGTCAGAGTGGCCACAGGGAACCTGGAGCATGCTCCTCTACTTGTCTTTCCTGAGGGATGATTGAAAATAAAATGGAATTAGCTTAAAGTAAGCATGATGATATCACATATGCAGATACTATGAAAGGATTGCCACAATCAAGTTGCCTAACACACCTTCACCTTGTTACCACTGTGTCTTCACTCTGAGGAGGATGAAATCAACACGTCAGGAAACAGCCGCACACTCGTGTTCTTTGCAGAATCATTCACTACAGTAGAAACATGGAATTGATCTCAGTGTGCATTGATTGATGTATTAGTCGGGGTTCTCTAGAAGAACAACAGAATGAATTGTAGTAAACAAAAAGGGGGTTTACTAGATTAGCTCATGGAATTCCCACAATAGCAGCCTGCAAGCCAGAGAGTCAAGGAACCCATCACTGTTCAGTCCACATGGCTGGATGCCTCGGCAGTCCCAATACAGCACTGAAGGCCTAAAGCCTTCCTGGAGAGCTGGTCTTCAGTCCAGGCTGGAAGGCTAGGGAAGCTCCATTTTAATGCCAACAAAGAGATGCATGACAAGCACCAGCAGCCAGGCAGGTAGGGAGACAAGAGGTGAGAGAAATTTCTTTCTCCTTTAAATAGCCTTAGGGTGGGGTCTTGCAACTCTATCTGAGACTTCTTGGCTTCCTGAGTCTCTGGAATTTTCTTCCTGCACTGTCCTCCCAGGAAGGGATGTTCATTTCTAGCTTTCCTGAGCTTCCTACTGAGAGGGCTCCCTTCCTGTGAACACCATCAAAGACTCATCCAAGATTATTTAAAAGGTCAAATTGACAACAAAACTTAACCATACAATTGACATACAAAAAGAACTGTGATATACAATGTGTACATACATGTATACCATGGATATTATTCATCCATGAAAAGGAAGGAACTCTTGACATTTGTGAAAATATGTGTAAACCTAGAGGACAGGGTGCTAACTGTAATAATTCAGAGAAAACAAAAACCCCATGTGATCTCACATGTAGAATCTTTAAAACTCAAATTTGAGGCTGAGGAGAGAGCTTAGTCTATAAAGTCCTCACCTTATAAATCTAAGGTCCTCAGTTTGATCCCCTAAACTCATGTCAACATGCCAGGCATGGTACCCTGTCCTAGAGGGAGAAAAGCAGAGACAGGATCCCTGGGACTTGGTGACCAGGCCAATGTCTCAGAAAAGGTAAAAAAGGTGGATGGCATTCCTGAGGAATGACACCCAAGGTTGTCCTTTGGTCTCCACATGCACACATGCAAACGCACACACACATATACATGTGTACCTGCCTTCACAGAAACACACACCATACACACTTGCATAATTTATTTTTACAAAAGTCAAATTCAGAGACTTTGCCCGGGTGGTTGCCAGGGCTGGGCAGGAACTGGACAGAGAGAAGCTTTCTGGGCAGTTGGCACTTAAGGTGCCCTTGAACAAATAACCCTTTTCAAGCTTCTCAAAGGAAATCACTTCAAAGCAATAGCTCTGCCATGTTTAAATCAAAACACTGTCTTTGGCATTCTAACGTCTCAGGAAGGCAGCACAACATGGCCGTGTTCTTGGCCTGAGAACTAGAGTCTTGGGGCTTGAGGGATGGCTCTGTGGCTAAAGGTGCTTGCTTGCTGAGTACTACAGTCTTCAGGGACTTATGGGACAATTCAGGTCTAGGGAGGAAGCCTACCTCTAAAGACCTCTCAGATATTCAGAAGTCACTGCTGTTAGCGATGGGCACAGCCCTGAACCCATGACTCATGCAGTGTACTGAGGAGTGAGACCTCGAGTTCCTGGAGTCATGAGGCCCAGTTCCCAGTGCAGCAAAGAGACTTTAGTCTCGTCACTTCATCTCCCAGGAGTACCATTTTGTAAGCCCAAATATCCTGTAAATCCAATAATCTGAGATGGTTTCCAAAGTTTTCATATAGAAAAGACCAAAACACCAGGAAATTCCAAGAACCCCTCCACATGAAGGTTGTTCCCAACCTGAGGTTTTAGGAACTCAATGATAACTTTTACATATATACATAAATTTTACAAAATGCATATATATATATTAAAATGTCAAGAATAGAGGGACTATCAGGAAAGAAGGGACTCAGTGAAGGAAGGATATGAGAAAGAAGAAAGGGAGAGTTGGGGAGGGGACTATGATTGCGGTCCGTGGATTACTTGGGAGGTCATTGTACACTAACACTCCAGTTCATCCGCGGAGCTGGGTGGACAGAATCTTGAGATAGCGTTAGGCTGACAGGCATAGCTACCCGGGAGAACGTGGCAGTGAACAGCTCTTTATTGTATAGATAAAGGTTGTTTACATAGAGGAAAAAGGCAGAGGTAGGGGCATAGGCAGCAAGGGGATTGGTAAGGGCAGGGTAGTCTGTGGACGTCTCATGAGTGGATTGGCAGGGGCCAGTAGCCTGTGAATGCCTAGTTTGCATAGATGAGTTGGGGGGGTCTTTCTACATGATTCTTGACATGTATAGGATGGTGATGGCTGCAGAGGAACTGTAGCCTATTGTCCAGGTTTGTTATTACAGCTGGGGTGAGTTTAGGCCTTGAATTGCCTGCTTATCTCGGGGCTCACTGTGGCCTGCCTGGGGGGCTGGAGGGTCCAGGATACGCTTGAGATTATCGAGGCCCCAGGCTTGCCTCGACTTCCTTTAACAGAAGGAGAAAGTTACCAGGACGCCTACCGGTCTCAGCAAATAATCCTATATCCTCTGTGCCTCTTAGCAGGGTCCCACATATGATCATGGCTATATACTTATGGATGTTGTCAATAAAAAGTTTAAAAAAAACTCAATGGCAGAAAACAATGGCCTAAGAGATGCTCTGAATCCATTCATACTAGTTAGAAGCATATCTATGCGAATCACAAAAGCTATTGTAAATACATTTGTGAGGCACAGTATTCATGCTGTCTCAGTGCCTGGGGCAGAGTCTCATCACCTGCTGTGATTTGAATGTAACATATGCTCCATTGGTTCATAGGTTTGAACACTTGGTTCCCCTGATGGTAATGCTCTTTGGGAAGGTTGTAGAACCTCTGGGCTGTAGAGCCTTGCTGAAAGTGGGTCATGGGGGTGGGGCAGACCTTGTGGTTTTCTAGCCTGGCCCCACTTCCTGTTTACCTTTTCTTCCTGACTATGGCTGCAATGTGATGAGCTACCCTTGCCTCCACACTTTCTCTGCCATGATGGACTGTACCGCTCAAAAGTGTAAACCAGAATAAACCCTTCTTCCCTTAAGTGGCTTCTGCTCAGGAGTTTGGACACAACAGTGAGAAAAGTAATCAATACACTAGCCTTACCTAGCAGCAGGGTGATTATCCATAAGGACACCTGTTGGGCACTGCCTGTTGGCGCTGCTACTGAGGGCACGGAGAACAAAGGGTTAAGGATGTATGAGTGAG
This sequence comes from Zapus hudsonius, assembly GCA_004024765.1. Taxonomy (NCBI): domain Eukaryota; kingdom Metazoa; phylum Chordata; class Mammalia; order Rodentia; family Dipodidae; genus Zapus; species Zapus hudsonius. The sequence goes on along the minus strand of PVHP010047756.1, from coordinate 1,491 downwards.
GTGAAACCCCGATAATTCGGTAGGCGTTTCCCGGCTCCACCGACCCTGACTCCCACCCCCCATGGGCTGGCCACAGAAACCAGCATTTCCATCTCAGCATGACTGGCATTGGGTATCAGAAAAACTTCCTTGTACCCATCCCCATGGACCAGACCGTGGCTAGCATCACGTATTTCCCGCCACTCATGGCCCCCAAATGAGGTATTCTTAGGTTTTCCCCACCCACCTATCCCAGTGCAGGCTGCCAACTCCCCACCCCCATCAACCAATCTCCTTTTCTCTTCCCCATTCCCCATCCCCCTGACTCCCTTTTCCTATAAAATGTAAGTTCCCCCAATTGAATAAAGAACCACGTGGATATACAATACACATATGCTCACCTCTGTATCCCTCGGGACCTCCCTGCGCCATCCCCCCAGCTCTGTGGACCCCAGCCCTGAGACAGCCGACAGCGGGCAGCTCGCTCGGCTCCTGCCGCTTCTCTGCTTTCTCTCCATGGTGGCCGATGGACCCCAGAGGAGAAAACAACAGGCACCCAGCCCAGTGGACAGAAAAAAGGGGACTGAGGACAACGCTGATAAACATGTGCAGGGAAAAGAAAGGACATCAGCTTTCCAACACGGGTTCCCTTATAAGGAAGAATTCAGTCTAGATGGGTTATCTCAGTGATAGAGCACTTGACTGAGGAAATAATTCATTCAATTTGGGTTTAGGTTTAATTTTTATTTATTTGTTTTGCAAGCAGAGAGGATACAGACAGAAAGACACACACACACACACACACAGAAAAAGAGAGAGGGTTATGGGTATACCAGGGCCTCTAGCCACCACAAATGAATTCCAGATGCATGCGCTACTTTGTGCATCTGGCTTTACGTGGATACTGGGAATTGAACCTGGGTTATTAGGATTTGCAAGCAAGCACCTTAACCACTGAGACATCTCTCCAGCCAGGGTTTAGGTTTAATAACAGTATGTTTCATTCCCTTCTGGATAAGTTTGCAAAGTAGGGGCTTCTCTAGTGTATGTGAAAGATACTATTTCTCTCAATTGACATAAGATTTTATTGAGCATTTTTCTTAAAATGTCAATTAGACTTTTCCTTGTATTGTGTCTACTCTACAATTATTTTCCATCACGTTAGATGATGGACACCCTAAGCACAGAAGCGCGGTCTTTCTAGCCATCTGCACCCACTTTGCAGCAAATGCACACAGTTGGAACTCACTAAGTGCAGAAGAGAACAGGTGCAGCCGGAGCCTGTGCTGGGAGTACCCCTTTCTGTGACGTCGACTTGTACCAAACCTGAGGCATTTTGCTTCTCTGAGGGAGGTAAAAATAAATTGCTTAAAATTCAAGAAGGCATTTCAGGGAAAGAGACTGGATGCAGGCAGCCCTCATGGCAAGATGTAGCAAACAGCAGAGGTTAGAGACTGAGTTCTGAAGCAGAAAGACAAGGTCGCCTTGCCCTCGGGTCTCATTAGCAGAAAT
>PVHP010047755.1:0-12705 GCA_004024765.1 Zapus hudsonius | reverse complement strand
CTATGAGGCTTTTACATTCTGTTCTGTCTTGGAACTATCACAATGCAACATGAAAAGTCCTCTTCTAGCAATGAAATGCATGAAACAAAACCTTACTGAGGCACTAAATAGGGAATGAGAATATGTTGTCATTCTACAATGTCATTCCTGCTCTTGGTAGTAGGGTTTCCCACTGGTACTATAAAACATTTTCGCTTCCACCTCCAAACATCTTTCCTAAAAAATAAGATTTGAAAAGAATAAGTTTTCTTCCTTAAGAAGGAAGACTGGACTTAGAGCATCAACCGAGTTCAAATATTAAATATGTTGAATGAAAACCTTTCATGATTGTAAACACACATAAATTCTAAGTGTGTTTTGCATTGTGTAACTTGCTTATTTACTAAAACAAAGCAAATTGTTATACATAAGAAGAGCCATGCTTTTATAACTAAGTTGTAAAGTAATATAAGAGAAGAAATTATCGTTACTTTCTTTCTGGTTTAGTACCTCAAAACCTAATGTGGTAGCTTGGATGCAGAACGTCTCCTGTTGGTAACACTACTTGAGAAGGTTGTGGAGCCTTTAGGAGCTGATGCTTTGTGGGGGAAGTGTGTCATTCGAGTCGGGTCTTGGGATATTATAACAGCCCAGCCTGCCAGTGTTATCGAGTTCATTACCATGGACATGTGCCTCGTAGCTCCTGCCAAGCTTTACAGCCATGGTGAAAGTCTCCCTTAAAACCTTAAGCCAGAAATAAACACTTTTCTTTCATAAGTAGTTTTTGGTTGGGTGTTTTGTCCCAGTACTGAGAAGGTAACTGCTAAACCTATACAGTAGGATTGATACGGGTTGCTGATAATTAATAATTGTAAGCAACGCGGGGGGAGAGAGAGAGAGTTTTGGAATCCTCCCTTCCCCCTCCTCCTACTCCGAGTTCTTGTCCTCTAAGGCCAAAGAATTGTACACAGGGACAGAATTAAATTTTAATTACAAATTTATTCTAATTTAGTAGATTAGGAAAAGGGGAGTTGGATGGGGAAATTTCCCAGTCACCATGTGGGAAGTTACAGAGTTCTCCCGCTACCAGTGTGGGGAAAACACGTGTCAGAGAGTTCACAGAGCTTATATTATTTAGTTAGATAAACAGCCCAAGAAAAGATAACAGAAAGCTCCCTTTATGAAAAAGAGAGGTTCGTGAGAGAAAGGTCTGGAGCCTGCCCCCCTACCCCAGCCATCAGCTGGGGTAGGGGAACAGGCCTTACCTCACTGAGGCCTGGGTCAGCAGTCCTTCTACTCCATTGCCATGTGGGGGAAGAAGAGGCCTACTTCCTCTAGGGAAGCTAGTTTTAAGTCCTCCCCAGGTGAGTTAGAGGGACAGCTGATTGGTTCATATCTGACCAATCAGTTTTAGCACCTAGGTTGTAGCTCTAACTAAACACCTCCCATTCAAGGGGAGGGGCTGGAAGGGGAGGGTTGGTCCCTATACACACCTGACTGTCACAGGATTAATGAGGCAGATGGATCAGGAACTGTCAGAAGTTGGGGGAGGAGAGAGGAGCTCCACCAGAATTCCACTCACAATGTCACCTGTGATTGTCCCAGTGACCCATGGGATATCAAAGCAACCCAACCAGTCCTGACTTGGGTCGCAAAGGAAAGATCCTTTTCTGTAAGTTCTTGTTAATTGATCCTTTTCCAAATTTTTTATTAGTTCCAGCATAGACAAATTGAATGCTAAGTGAAGTTGATTCTTTTTCTTCACATTCCTAAATATATGGAGCCCCAGATTTTTCATTTAAATTACTGATAAAAATATCCTATTGAAACATGAGGTTGGGCTGGAGATATGGCTCAGACATTAAATGCTCTCACTTGCAAGGCTGAAGGTCTGGGTTCAATTCTCCAGCAGTACCTATGTAAAGCCAGAAACCTAGTGACACATAAATCTGGAGTTTGTTTGCAGTGGCAGGAGGCCCCAGCATGTCCATTCTCTCTCTCTCTCTCTCTCGCTCTCTCTCTCTCTCTCTCTCTCTCTCCTTCTCTCTCTTCCCTCTCTCTCATAAATAAGTAATAATTATAAAGAATTAATTTTTAGACAGCATGAGGTTGAGGACGATGGAGATGGATCAACAGCTAACAGCATTTGCTGTACAGACTTGAGGACACAGTAGGATCTCATTTGCTTTGAGTTCAGTTCCCAGAACTCAGGAAAACCGCTGGGAATAGCCACACACACCTGCAATCCCGTTCCTGTGGGGAACTGAGACTGGAGATTCCTGGAGTGGCTGGTTTTATTTCTCAAGGAAACATCCAGAAGAGTGATAAAGGAGAATAGTTCCACACATGCATGTGCACCCACTTGTGTATCACACCCCCACATACACACCAAAACAGTGACACATGAGCTTGGTGAAGGGATAGTCAAAAAGCTCACAAAGACTTTCTGGAAACAATAGAAATCATGACTCATTATCTTCTCAGAATCTATAAGAGAATAACTATGAGGAGTCTGCATGTCACAACTTTAAAATTGTCTCCCCTTGGTCTTTAAGTATAATCCTGGAAGAAAATGTTCCCCAAAGTACCTTATGTTACTAAATTCTTGATGTTTGCATTTTGTGCATGTGTGTGTGTACACGTGTGTGCATGTGGGCGTGCATTTATATGTGCATATGGGTGTCCGTGCATGTGGAGGCAAGAGGACAACCTCTGGAGTTGCTCCTCAGGGACACTGTTCATCATTTTGAGAGACTTTTTCATTGGCATGGAGCTCACCAATTAAGCTAGATTAGCTAGTTAATGAGTTCCAGGGATCCTTCTTTCTCTGTCCCCAGTGTGTTTCCATACCTGACATTTATTGGGAGCCTTATTAAATTTGAATTCTTTCCCCAGCCATAACTTCTTCACATTAAAAAAAGAACAAACATTAGCTCAAAGATTTCTATGTAAAATGGCTTTTGCCTACAGTTACCAGAGGGTAATTACTTATTGCTAGTATTCAGGTTTTTATTTTCTTATGCAATTGCCATTTTTTCTAGAATGCCAGTATCTATACATCAAGCAAAATATATAATATAGACACCATCAAGTGTTTAATGAACAAGCCATAGGAAAAATGCCATCTTTTCCAAATATAAATGTAAACCCATGGGGAAAAAACAAAGCCATGTTTTCCAAATGTAAATGTTAAGAATGATTTGATTATATACGTGCATATTTAAAATTATTATGTTTAATTATTGTGTCTACATTAGTGTAACTACATTGATTTATCATCCAGGTTTCGTATCTTAGAGTTGTAGAAAGTTGTCATGGGTCAAAATGATAGTTTTCGTCTCTCTTATTAGTAGAATCTAAACAATTGATATCTAAATATACATTTGTAATTCTCAAGAAGGAATGTGAAGAGTACAAAAGATAAAACCATTTTGTAGATTTCCGACTCCTCTGTCTACACAAATTGTGAGGGATACGTACGACCGTGAGGATGTAACATGGAAATGCCCACGTAAGACTGGGGCAGTCAGACTAAAAGGTTTAAATGAAGAGCAATGCACAAGGAGCTCTTAACTGAACTTGGAATGAAGAATGGTCTTCGAGCCTCACTTCCCTGGAAATCCCCTGGGATGGCAGAAACTGAAGAGAACAAAGGTCATGGGATGGAAAGCAGCTTGAACCCTATTGCACTTAACGGCCTTAATTATAAACACTGGAAGTAGCTGTTCCTCAAAGTAATGCAACTTGAGTGTCAAAAATTTTTCAAGATGTTTAATCGGATTACACTTAATTGTTTTTTTAAAGATTTTATTTATTCATTTTCAAGCACAGAGATACAGAGAGAGAGAGAGAGAGAGAAAGAGAGAGAGAGAGAGAGAGAGAGAGAGAGAGAGAGAGAGAGAGAGAGAGAGCATCATGGCCACCACCTTGTGGGTCTGGTTTATGTGGGTCCTGGGGATTGAACCTGAGGCCTTAGGCACTGGAGGCAAGTGCCTTAAGCGCTGAGCCATCTCTCCAGCCCCAATTGTTTTTTTTTTTTTTTTTAACTGCTCAGTAGGAAAAATGAAAGTGGTTTTCTTCTGTTATCTGGAAGACAAGTTTCTTTGATTCCTTAAAAAAAAACACGTATATAGTTTAGGTCTCTCAGATGTTTCTTCCAATGATTGAACTAGTTTGGTCTATGTGGTAACCCATAGCACTCAACTGTGACGCAAGAGTTGGATGGATGTCCTTTCACTGAGGGTTACAATTAGCACGGGAAGAAGATTCCACTCCTCTGGAAATGGCATTTTTTCTTGTGGGGTCCAGCACTGACGTAATCCTTCCCAACTATTTTGAACTAAGGTCACGCAACACAACTGTGAATAAATTGCAGAGTTCATAATTTCGGTGTCATGTGAAAATGCATTCAGTTATGAAGCAACAATTAAACAGATGTCTTGCTTCAGCATCCCAACTTGTAATAATAACGAACAAGATGACAGTGATGCTTATAATCACGGAAATAATAGCATCCAAAACTTCTAATTCCTGAAATGCTTTTATATGGGAATACAATGAAGTGGTCTCTGCAGCCAACTCTTCTAGAAATGAAAAGCACTCTTCTCACCATTTTATGAATGAAAATGTTAATGGATGGATCTCCACACACCTAGTAATGAAGTGTGATGTATATGAACATATATAGCCCCGTGGGACTGCAATTGTCAGAGCTTCATAGACACATAATGATGGAAACCAACATATGCCTCAATGCACCAAGGTGATATTTAGAACTGAATATTTAGGATCATAAATAAAAATAATAATAATTTTTGATATTTGGAAAGATTTGAGAATGAGCCTATGTCTTGATGGTTCCTTCTGCACAGTTGTCTTCTTAGGAACCCCTGCGTGATTGTGGGCTGCACCACGTGCGTCGGTTTTATTCTATTGCAGCTCTTTGTGTACACTAGTATGATAGTGACTTCCATTGGCCCTGACCTTGACCTCAAGGTGTTTTGCTCTTATGCCTACCTCGCGGCCCCTTCTAGCGCTTTAACTGCACTGCACATCATCTGTTCCTGTTGCATTTTTTCTTGACTCGTCTAATTGTGAATCTTCACCTGCCGCTTGCAGCCACGCACCTCATCCTCTCCCACTTCGCAGGTTCCCCCAGATGCCTTTCAGGGTCTGGTCCTCCTCAGATTCATGCTGCTGAAGTGGGCCTTTCTACTCATCAACCTGTGTTGTGTGCTTCTTGTACTGTTCATCATTGACGGTTTCCCAGGCCAGCTGTCTGTTTATAGTTTGTCTTTCTGCAACTCAGTTGAACTTGGCATCATCTACTATCCTATTCGTAACTCTTTTCACCTATTTGGATTGATTGATTGATTGATTTTTTGGTTTTTCATGGTAGGGTCTCACTCTAACCCAGGTTAACCTGGAATTCACTATGTAGTCTCAGGTTGGCCTCAAACTCATGATGAACCTGTTACCTCTGCATCCCGAGTGCTGGGATTAGACATGTGCCACCATGTAGGGCTCCATTTTGATTTTGATAATGTGTTTTTGGAGGTATGGTCTCACTCAAGCCCAAGCTGAATTGGAACTCACTCTGTATCCCTGGCTGGCCTTGAACTCAAGGTAATCCTTCTACCTAAGCCTCCCAAGTGCTGATTGAAAGGGAGACCCAACATGCCTGCATCCACTCCTTGGATGACCTTGTTTGGAGAGATCTTGAGATTCTGGGTCCCAGGAAGCTCCTTTTCTCTCCTCTATTTCCTGGGGCTTCTGCACTCTGCCTCTTTCTCACCACGTTTTCATTTCATCTGAGCTCCTCTGATATTCACACTCACAGCTCAGTTCTCTCTGTATCTGGCATATTAAGGCAGGGATATGATGCACTTTGCTCAAAATCAGTGTCATGAGGACTGATCCAGACCCCCCACGGAGGAGGATATCAGCTGATTGGGGATGGGGACAAGGGGCATTGGGGAGCTGGGGATAACAACTCATTGGTTGCCCATTAAATAATGTAACTCATTATGGACAATAAAAAAAATCAGTGTCATCTTTCTTCAGCTGCTTGTCTTAGCGAACATCGCCACTAATCACCAGGCCCCAACATGGTTGGTATCCTTCATCCATAGCTCTCTTTAGCAATAAATTAATAATAGTATTTGATAGTAATTTCATATTTCAAATGTCCTAAGTCAGATCCTCAGGATCTGATCTGAACTCCTATATCAACCTTAAAACCTCTGTAATACTACATACAACATGGCTAAAAAGAAGAGAAAGAACAAAAAAAGAAAAGAAAAAAATTTCTTAATGAACATAAATTATTTACTCCTTTACCTTTTCACTGCTTTTGCATGGTAACTCAATTTCTATTACTTAATTAAGTTTAATACATTAAAACGTATCGAGGGTAAAAAATGTCTTAAGGACCATTGCTTTGGTGAAGTTGGAGGTATTACTAGCTGTCATGGTTTAGATCCAGGTGGCCCCACAAACAAATGAATGTGTTCTGATAGATCGATCCTCAGCTGATGGCAGTTTGGGTTTTACAACCTCGATGAAGCTGTGTTGTTGGGGGCGGGCTTATGGGGTTATAAGCCAGCTTCCCCTTGCCAGAGTTTGGCACACCTTCCTGCCGCTGTTTGCAGTGCTGTGGCGGAGGCGATGGCCAACCCTCTGCTCGTGCCATCGTTTTCCCTGCCAGGATGGAGTCTCCCCTCGAGTCCATAAGCCAAATAAACCCATTCCTCCACAAGCCGCTTTTGTTTGGGTTCTTCCTGCGCAGCAACTAGAAAGCTGACTGCAACACTAGCTAAGAATGAGATTTCAAACAGATCAGGGCTCTTCTGTCATAAGCAAGCCTCATTTGCCATTAGAGAAATGGAAATCAAACTTAGGATATTGTACCAATCTAGTGGAATGGACATTTCTAAAATAGTACCATAGCTGCTGGGAAAGTAAATTGATGCAGCCACTGTGGAGAATATGGAGGTGCCTCATATACCAAAAGATGCATTTAATTTAATAAGTCCATGTCTCAGAAGTATCTGAAATAAATGGAAACAGCCTACCAGAGAGATCCCTGCCGGTGCTGGTACATGATGAGACTATCACGCGTGTGAGGTATGCAGTCCACCTACATTTCCATCAAAGGGAACATGAAGAAAGCAATTGCAGAACAAGCATGAAGGAATATTACTCAGCCTTGACACAGAAGGGATGGAACATGGAGCGATGGAATGACTGACAGAGGTGGACAAGTACCACACGTTTCTCATACACAGAGGGGGGGACACCTGGAATTAATACCCATCAGTGTCCACAAACAATGGGGACCGAGTTGACGAACTCTGCTTTCCGCACTGTTGACATACGTCAATGGTGGCATTAGTGTGCACAATTTAACATGTTGATCAAAAATAAAATATACTTCAACAAAATGCCAATAAAAATCCCAACCTCCTTCTTCACAGACATAGAAAAAATAATCTCAAAATTTATTTGGAAGGGTAAGAGACCTCTAATAGCTAAAACTATTCTGAGCAAAAAATATAAAATATCCTTTTTTCTAAAACCTGGGTCTCCTTAGGACAGACAGTGGAGAGTCCATCCGGATAGCCCATCCCATGGCCTTGTCTTGAGCACATTTATCCAAAACACTGTCTTTCCTCTTTATCAGGAGAGTGTTACCATGGTTACAATGAATAACCAAGAACTTATGGTATGAATAAAATTCCATCCATATCAAGTCAAAGGCCTCCCTTATTCACAGTGAGATATATATTCTTATGAAATTCATCTTACTTAGCCTACATGGGTTGATGGTAGGTTTTAATCAAATACTGCTCATTGGACAAACCAGTCTTCAGTGGGTCACAATAAACAAAATTTTCTCATTTATCCAATGGCCTTCCTAATATTCAGTCATCCACAGTCACCGTCTATAAGATATTTTAACTTTCACGTATCAGTTTCTGCTGCAACTGATATCATACTGGGAATTTCAGAGCAGCTAGTATTCTGTACCATTTGTTTGCTTGTGAATTGTCACTAAGGGAATCGTGGCAGCGTTTCTGGGTTCCCTGTAGTACGATCAAGGATCACGTGTGCAGTCTTAACTTGCCAAAATCCTACTAACAATATTCAACTTGAGAAACTGTGATAAAGGCAAATCTGTATCTAGGGATCTCAACACGACTCTTCAATCAAAAACTATACTTATGTAATAAAATACATCCCAAGACCAAAGTTTAACAAATCCAAATTGACAGAGACTGAAAGCTTTTTGATAATGGGATTTTGATACAGGAAAGAATAGCAAGCAAACTTAAATAACCATGAAATACTTTAGAATACACATGGCTATATCTTTCAAATTCGAAAGAATTTGATTTTCTATAAAGAAAATTAGCTTTTCAATCTTTGTCATAAACAAAGCTAATTCTTTAAATGAGCAATGCCTTTACCAACTGACACTTGTTATATTAATATTATGCAGCATTTGGACAATTCTATCCAGAGTAAAATAAAACCCATCATATAAAATATTTCTATCCATCCCTAATTAACTCGTTAATACACTATATTACAATCAACTCAGATCCGATAAAGCCACAAAGATGCCGATAGTGAGAATATCATATATTCATTTCTCAAGTCTGTATTTTCAGATAAAAACATTAAATATTTCCTGATGCATTCATTTGTCGTTGATTGAAGGCATTCAGTTCGAATCAAAAAATGAAAGTATTGGATGTAAGTGATTAAAAGATCAAAAGGTTTTTTAAATTATTTTTTGAGAAAGTGTGTTTAGACTAGAGAACTCGATAATTTCTCACCTGTTAACAAAAGTGTCTGTCATATATTCTATTTGTAAAATCTTATATAGAAACTTATTCCACCTTAAATTTCAGTGGATATCGGAACACAGGACGGTCCGTTGAGCAGATGTGATTGCAAAGAGGGAAAATGAATGCATTAAAGTCACAGAGTCTGTGTTTTCTCAAGTAGGAAAACATACTGGCGCATATTTCCTATAGTGTATCATCCCCTTGGCCAACCCAGTGAGCAGCTGATTAATACCAGTTGCTGATGGAATGTGATTTCTAACCTATACTTTCAGTTATCTATCAAACTCATTACAAACTCATTTTGCATTAATAAATTTCAGAAACAGTATGATATAATTTCATCCTTTTATTGGAATTGTTTAACGTAAGTGTACACAGTTACAGTAAAAGGGGGGCTGGAGAGATGTCTCAGCAGTTAAGGTGTTTGCCTGCAAAACCTGCTGCCCAAGTTTCATTCCCCAGTACCCACCTAAGGCAGATGCACAAAGTGACACACGCATCTGAGTTTGTTTGCAGTAGCTAGAGGCCCTGGTGCAACCCTGTTCTCTCTCTCGCTCTCTCTCACTCTCTCTCACATACACTCTCTCTTCTTGCAAATAAACAAACAAAAATAAAATAAATAAAATAAAAGAGGAATATTCAAGAATATGCTATAAATATCACAGATTGAATTTGTTTTACCCTTTGTGATAAATATATCACAGATTGAATTTGTTTTATCCAATTGTTAAAGTCCATTAACTGCTATAAGAAAAGGGGCGGCCATTATTGATAAGGGTTAAAATATAAACTGAACATGCACATATCAAGAAAATACATATAAACAAACATCAAAATAAATATAATTATTTTTTAGAAATAGAAGTAGGCTGTAAATGAGCCATCATAAGTGCAGCTGAATATTGCATTACAAACCATTCTTGCTCAAGAATTGACATCATTTTATATAGAGTGAAGCTCTCTGATCCAATAGTGATTATACTGATCCACATTCATGCATTATTAAATGCACAATTGAAAAATGATGCAACCTCTATGGGGTGGAGAGATGGCTCAGGGGTTGAGGTTACCTTCTTTCAGAGCCCAACATTCTGAGGTTCAATTCTCTAGTGTTGGTGCTGTATATGTCTGGAGATCTTTGCAGTGGCCAGAGTCCCCAGTGCATCCCTGCACTCCTCTCTCTCCTTGCAAATTAATAAACATTTTTTTTAAAAATATGCAGCCTCTTTTATCACAAATTTAATATATGAATACATTCCAAAACTCATTATTTTCAATTATGAAGATAAATGTTTGAGTAAACACTAGTCCTACACTTAGCATATAGAATTTTCTAGATACAAAATTAGTCATGACCTATGTCTCAGCAACTATGTATTGAAATTATTCTCAGTGCTATGTTGTAGAACTTTTGTTGTAACATTTTGCATGGAACTTTGTATCCATGCAATGCTTGGTATTGCTCTACAATTTCCTTTTATTGAAACAATTTCCTTCACTTTGGTATTAAAATAATTCCATTCTCAAAATTATGTGGAAATCAGTGACCTCTGCAAAATTTCTAGACCAATTTGTGTTGATATTGCTTCATCAGTAAGACCATCTCATCTGGGAATTTTGTTTGGGGGAAGATTTTTTTCAGATTTATACTGTTTAGAAGGTAGAAACAGAGATGCAAATGGAAGATAGATGAAAGATGATTGTTATGTCAATGATGATGAGATAGACAGGTGACATATAGACAGATGACCGATGATGGACAGAAAGATAGATAGATGATGATAGATAGATAGATAGATAGATAGATAGATAGATAGATAGATAGATGATATACAGATGATAGAAAGGTGATAGATCAGATAGAAAGCTAGATAGAGATAGAGAGATGATAGATAGATAGATAGATAGATAGATAGATAGATAGATAGATAGATAGATAGATAGATATAGGCTGTTTGCTGTAAGTTTATTCTTGAGACACTTTTATATCAGTGTGGTTGAATGAGATTTCAAACCTGGCAAAATATTGGTTACATTTTCACCAAAAATTGCTGACACCATAGCCTTCAGTTGAAGAGATGCCATCTGCAGTTTGCTCCTTTTGAAAACTTAAATATGCACAGATATCATTATAACACATAGTGTAATTTAGCCAGAAAATACAGATTACCAGGCTTTGTAGACAACTGCATGCATCTAGTCTCCAGGGCCTTTGTAATTTGTGAAGGCCTACTTCACTGCATAGCATAGAGTTACATTATTTCTGCTGAACAACTGTTTGCCATTTAATGACAACATTACATACATTTAATTTCTTTACCCTTCAGTCCTCTTGGTTAAATTATTATTAATTACTATGATACTAAAAATGCACATATTTTGTCAATAAATTTGAGTTCATAACAGCTGTGGTAGAGCACACCTTTAGTCCCGGCACTGTGGAGGTACAGGTAGGAAGATCACTGTGATTTCGAGGCCAGACTGAGACTATAGAGTGAGTTCCAGGTCACTTAGGATAGAGTGAGACCCTACCAAAAAAGGGGGGCTGGAGAGATGGCTGAGCAGTTAACCCACTTGCCTACAAAGACTAACCACCCCAGTTCAATTCTCCAGATGCACAAAGTGGCCCGTGCATCTGTAATTCCTTAGCAGTGCTGCACCCATTCTCTGTCTTTCTGCTGGGTGTGGTGTTCCATGCCTTTAATCACAGCACTGGGGAGGCATAGGCAGGAGGATCACTGTGAGTTCAGGGCCAGCCTGGGACAACAGAGTGAGTTCCAGGTCAGCCTGGGCTACAGTGAGACCCTACCTCAAAACAACAACAACAAAATTCTGGGTACACTACTCAACACTAAATATGAATTCAAAGACATAATTGCCATTGGTCTGTGTGCTATCCTCTGTTCTTGCACACGACCAAGTGAAAAAGACAAAAGTTTCCTTTATCATGAGGGTGCTTCATGTTTTCTTACTGACCCAGATGGATTCGTTCGCTGCTATGTTGAAAGAGACAACTAGAGAATATGAGGGAAGCCATCTTCCCTTCATTCAGCTCGTCATCTGATAAAAGTCAATGGAAAATTAGTCTCTTATTGGAGGTTAGTAGTCTTAATATAGAGTGACCAAGCAAGTCAAAAGATGCAGTGGATGGAGAAAATGGGAAAAGACATTAAATCATGAGCTTTTTGCAGACTCTTCCCTAAGTGGATTCAAACAACTACTTTCTCTAGATTGGCAGCTGAGCCCTGAGATAAGCAAAGGGTATGGGTGTCACCCATTATCCACAGCAGAGATCACGCTGTTTTATCCATGACACGGATCACCCTGTGTTTATCAATTACAGAGATCAGTCAGCTTTTAAAAGGTTAAATACAAATTTTTATACTTTTTAAGAACTTAGATGTAAAATTAATTCACGTGGTTTTTTTCTTTTTTTTTAAGTAAGGAATATTTTTCCCAGGATTAAGAGGTCCATCAGAAGTCAAGTCTAATTTGTAAGGAATGTAAAATTCTGCTTGCATTAATAAAACAACTGCATATTTTAGAATGCATTTGCAGTTCTTAAACCACAAAGCATGGTAAGGTACATATTATTCCTATAAGACATAAGGAAATCACAGCTTGGTGAATTGAAGGTGCCATGTAAATTACACAAGAAAAGTGCACACAATAAAATGAATCTTATTTGTAAGAATAGTGAAAGTAATACCCAACCTTCATGACAACTGTTCCAGAATTTCCATTGCCTGATTGCATCTTCACAAAGCTTCTCTAAGTTGAAAATGTCAACAATTTTACCAGTGTGAGACAGGCTCACAGGATGTCATACTAATAAGGGGTAAGGAGGTGCTGGGCAGAATCACTTATATGTGTG
>PVHP010047754.1:0-12778 GCA_004024765.1 Zapus hudsonius | reverse complement strand
AACAGGTTAACCTTAAACTCCATGCAAACCAGTTGGGAGAAGTGAGAGCTTGTGAAAGAGGGGTAAGGAAAGGGAGGGGGAAGGGGATGACATAAACATGAAGCTAAACCAAAAGTGATTCGAAATCACAAAATCCTCACTTGCATACTGTAATCTATTGAGCAAGCAGTGGGTATCATCTGGCAAGAGGGGCCATGAATAGAAGGGGAAAGAGTCTAAACTGGTGAAAAATTGATCAGTCTGGCAACTCCTGGGCCCAGTCACTGGCTCCTTCACTCACTGAGCTGTTGATCAAAGTGACCCATGAGGTCCCCAAAACAAGACAGGATTCTATCAAAGCTCTTGAATACCCAACCCAGGCCTGAGGTAAGATTCTGTTGCTGAAGAAACCATGGAAAACCATATATCAGAACCTAAAGACCCTTCAAGGTCCAGAATGGTAACTAGCCCCCAGATGGTAGTTAGTGCAGTGCTGGAAAGCACTGCATTAGCTGCCAGGGGAAGCTGGTCAACAAAAGCTGGAGTAAACAGAGACCACTCATATGAAATGCAGTACACCACCATGAGTAAACTGAACACACTTCCTACTGGGAGAGAACAGCAAACCAAGAAAGGAACACTTGGGCAATGGAAGTACCAAAGCCTGGGGAGACAATCAACAGCTTTTAGTTTAGCCAAGTAACCCACTCAGTAACAAGGAGCCCTTGACTGGAATTGGGGACTCAGGACAAAATACATTGGGAACCAAAATATGGTACTCCAAAGAGAAATTCAATTTACAAGTGATTTACAAAGCGGCTAATCACAATAGAATCTAGCCAATTCAGAAATACATATCTCAGTTAACCTATTCTGATCTCACTCTCCTATGGAGATTCTGTTTGTATTTTTCAGAAGGCAGTGAGAGAGCTGTGGTCTTTCCAACCCAACCAATGAGCCACAGACCAATAGCTGACATCTTGGCAAGAAATGAGCCACCCCAGACCTACTGTGGAGGAGTCGCTCAGAAAGTGTTGGGATAAGCAAGAGACCTATAACCACAGCCAATCAGTCAACCCAGGAAAGCCAGCGAGATAGACACCAATGATTTTCAACATAACCTAAAGCAGAGTTACAGAGGCCGCTAAGACCTCAACAATAAATCAGCCTTAATACTCACCCACCATGACTCAGGGATCTGAGTGAAAGAGGGTGCGGAAAGATTGTAAGAGCCATGGTGGAGGAAAATATACAGAGAGCTTGCCCCCCTTAGTAACAACATACAAAGAGGGTGGAACCAGGTTGACTCCTAGGCTATCCATAACCTCCTACCCCATGGACTGATCCAGTTTGCCCATGGAGAAGGATACCCAGCTGGTTGAGGACAGGGAGGAGGGAAATCGGGGAACTGTGGACACCAACGCATTATTTGCTCATTGAGTGTATGTAAATATGAATAATAAAGATATATTTTATATAAAAAAGAAACTTTAGGAAGATATCATGTGACTTATATGGACTCCCTCCATCCTCTTGCAGAGAAAATAGCTACACTGCATCCAACTGTATAAAATTAAAGGGGGGGGGCAAGACTTCTCAGAGTTAGTCTTACTAAATACTCAAGTAAATACAAATGTGGAAAATCAAAGAGGGTATTATTCTGTGAATTTAAATGGTTGGTGCCATATCATAGACAGATAATTTAACTAGGGGATGACTGTTTACCACAGAGAACACTTTTGGATATTTCACAGTTGTCTATATTGCTCCCCACCTCTGTCCCCTGTTGGGTTCCAAGGCCTGCAGTTTCTTCTTCTCCCTTGGGTTAACTTCTGCAATGTGAAAATATTTAGTTTAAGTCCATGTCCTTCATTCCATCTTCCTGTGTCTGAGGTTGAAGAATATACATACAAGATAAATATTACTGTATTTATGTTGACCTGTACATCTAATCCATTTTTACCTTTTGAATTCCAGTTGCATGTTTGAGTAAATATATTTTGGTATCCAATAAATCTATCTTGAATGAAATCCATAAGAGGCAATAATGTGTGTCTCAAAACCATTGCTAGAGATTAAATGTGAAGTGCCTAGTAAAATACTGACATGTATTAAGTGCTTAATAAAAGTTAATTATCACTATTACATTATAGTTAGCTTCTGAATGGAAAGGCTCTTTTATGAAGTTTATGACTTTGAAGATACATATTATCATTTGAATTCCTTCTCTGGTTTGCTTCACAGTTTTTCTGGTAGGTAACATGATTTAACTCCATTTCAAAGCAGTTATATTTTTTGGGTTAGCTTAAAAGCATGGGGGTAGTGAACACAAATATAATTTTAAAGTTGTAACAATGACAAATAACAAAATAGAAATCCAGGGTAGAGTGGGAACACATATACCAGACCATGATGGAGAAAAGTCCAGTAATTGGGAGGTCGATGCTGTAGCATCAGAAGTTCAAGGCCATCCTCAGAAAGTATATTTTTAGGGTCATCAAATGCTCCTGTTCTTTAGACACATTCTTTCACCCTTTACTCTCTGTAGTAATGATAGGAAACATCCAGAGATTTTCATGAGGAAAAGATGATAGAGATTAATTTTTCAGTTTAGTAGTTCCCTGCCTCCCCGGAATAACAGCCTTACTAAAAATTAAAGTATTGGCCTTCCAACTTATCTTTTTCCACTTGAATGATGAAGGTAGGAAAAGTTAGCAGCTAGAAAGTTTTTGAAAATGTACTTCCCAAGATGGCCTTTAGCTTTCTGATGCCTCCGCCTTATTCATATGCAGAGGGAGATAGAAGAGAGACAGACAGACAGACAGACAGAATGGGAGCTCCACAGCCTGCTGCAGCTGTAAACAAACTACAGATGCATGTGCCACTGTATATCTGGCTTTATTTGGGTACTGGGGAATAGAACCCAGGTCGTTAGGCTTTGCAGGCAAGTGCCTTAACTGCTGAATCATCTCTCCAGCAACAAGTGATTTTTAAAGAATAATCAACTTAGTACAAAAAAGAAATAATGTGATGGTATTTTAAATATACCAATTAGTCTTTGTTCTTTATTTGAACACAAGAAGGAATGCCATAATTTTGAGTCTTGCTAAACATCTTCAGTGCAATTCTAGTTTCTACATAGGTGTTTAAATTCCCTTGCTTTCTTTTTTAATTACACATAATTAGATACATTGAATGAGCAAATAATGAGTTGATATACCCATTTCCCCAATTTTCCTCTTCTCTATCCCCAATCAACTGGATATCCTTCTCCGTGGGTAGTCTGGATCAGTCCATGTGGTAGGGGGTTATAGATAGCGTAGGAGTCAACCCAGTTCCACCCCCATTTGTATGTTGTTACTGAGGAGATCAATGTCTCTAGGGGTTCTCCTCCACCATGGCTCTTACAGTCTTTTGGCCCCCTCTTCTGCTCAGTACCCTGAGTCATAGTGGGTGAGTATTAAGGCTGCTTTATTTTTGAGGTCGTAGGGGTTCTCTGTACTTCTGATTTAGGTTGTATTGAAAACATTGGTGTCTGTCTGGCTTATACTGTGTTGACTGACTAGCTGTAGTTGTGGGTCTCTTGTTTATCCAACCACTCTCTGTAGGATCTTCCTTCATGGAAGATCTGGTATGGCTCCTCTCTTGCCCAGATGTCATCTATCAGCCGGTGGTTCCTTGGTAGGGTTGGAGGATCCATAGCTCTCTATCTGCATTCTGAAAAATTCACACAGAATCTACATGGGAGAGTAAGGTCAGTACAGGTTAACTTAGGTACACATTTCTGAATTAGCTAGATTCTATTGTTAGTAGCTCTTTGTAAATCACTCGTATAGTGCATTTCTCTTTGGGGGCCCAAGATTCTGGTTCCTGGTGCATTTTGCCCTGAGTCCCCAGTTCCAGTTAAGGGCTCCCTGTCACTGAGTAGATTTCTTGACCAAATTAAAAGCTGTTGATTGCTTCCCCCAGGCTTTGGCTTCTCCATTGCACAAGTGCTCCTTTCATGGTTCACTGTTCTCTCCCAGTAGGAAGTTTGTTCTGCTTACTTCTGGTGGCAGACTGCATTTCATGTCAGTGGTCTCTGTTTACTCCAGCTGTTGTTGACTAGTTTCCCCTGGCAGTTTATGCAGTGCCTTCTAGAACTGCACTACCTACCACCTGGGGGCTGGTTACCATTCTGGACCTCACAGGGTCTCTCAATGCTGATAGATGGCTTTCTGTGGTTTCTTCGGCAACAAGATCTTGCCTCAGGCCTGAGATGGGCATTCAAGAGCTTTGACAGAATTCTGTCTTGTTTTTGGGACCTCATAGGTCACTTTGGTCAATAGCTCAGTGAGAGAAGGAGGTGGTGACTAGGACCAGGATTAGCCAGACTCATCCCCTTGCTTTATTTCTTTCAAAACAAGAGTCTCTCTGTGTATCATAGGATAGCCATAACTCCTGAACCTGCTACCTCAGTAGTCAGAGAGCTGAGATTCCAGGTGTGGGCCACTGCTCAGTCAATATTTAAACTTATCAAAACATGAAAGCCATGATTTACAAATTCTAATTTTCAAAGCCCATCTCAGTGCACCCTCAATTACATCTTTGAAATAGCCAAAGGATGCCCAAGGTAGTGGCCATACCCTATGACTTTCTTTCTTGAGTTCCACATCATAGTCATTTTCTTCAAAGCTCATTGTCACAGATCTCTCCTCTGCCATCATGTTCTTGAGCATCAGGTTTGGTCTCATATAATGTCAATCAGTAGCACATTGAATAAGGCTTGGAACATAGTTGACATATAATATATGCTTGATGAACAAATGAATATCTTCATTGAATTGTATTTGCATATTTTAGGCACTTTGAAAATAATTTCATATTCCAGAGAATGTGAATTTCCTAGAAGTGATAATACATTTAATAAAGCATCTTTTTATAGTTAAATTGCATCTGGCTGAAGAATCCTGTGGAGTACAAGTACTAATCTCTGATAATTTTTATTAGGCTCATTCACTTTTATAAAGGCCAATGTTAAAAGCAAATGAAGGATCATATTTTGTCCAAAATTGTTTAAAATAAAGTCTTCTTTGACAAATTTCTCCAAAGTGATATTTTAAACAGTTACATAGAAAATATACATGTACAACACCAAAGGACTTATCTTATTAAATGTATTTGGAACAGCATGCTTTATTATCCTTATTTGGCATGTGTAGTTATAGATTTTGATTCACCAGAAATTTTTACTATACTTCTGTGAAATAAAGACACAAAGGAAACAATACTTCCACTCTGATGTATTTTCAATGTGTAATAGTCTTAAATTCTTAAATTAGCCCAGGAGAAATGCTGTTTATTTCATGCTCTTCAGTTTTGATGGGCTTTGAGAATTTCAGCCAGAGGTTCATGAGTGGTGGTGAGACTAATTGGGAATGTAGACTATAAGGTGGAGGCAAGTGTTAAATTTCATGATAGAAACCTTGTTTCTGGAAGAGAAGGTACAGAAGAGGAAACTTACATGCTACTAACTGAAGCTGTTTCTTTGACTTAATGGATATGTTGGGCCCATCAAATGGCCTTTTATATGTATGCTTATACACTTTGATTAATATTATTCTCACTTTTAGTTAGATAAGCTTCTTTTCACACATGGTGGTAAATACTGGGGAGACCCAAGACTCCTCAAGACAAAACAACAAGGAAAAACTAAAGCCTATAAGTAAACTCTATTACATTCACCCACCTGGGCCATGGAACAGTGCAGAGAAAGAGGTGGAAATACAGAGTGCTGTTCTCACTACAAGTCACCCAAGCTTCTCTATGGAGATGGTGGTAGATATTAAAGAGGCTCAAAATGCATCCAAGTTGAAAATAAGAGGCTCAGGATTATAGGAGATATGCTTATTATGCCACCCAAGGCTCAGGGAACAGTGTAGAAGAGGGGGCAGAAAGAATGTCAAGCAACAGTGTGGGAAGGAGTATTTTGGGCACTGACATGAATCGATTGGTGCATGCATCACCTCACAGTGATCGTTAGAACAGGACTTGCACTGTTCTGAGCCCACCAACATTTAGACATGGAGGGCAGAGGAGGATCAAAAGAAAAGACCTTAAAGAGGAAGAAGGACTGCTTGTAGAGTCGAGGGTGCACGGAGTAATAGGGATGGAGAAGGGGTGCAAAAGTGGGTAATGGGAAAGGAATATGAGGAAATTAGAGTATATTCATGTACTAAATTCATCAATAAAATATTAATAACAATTAATTAGTAAGGTTTGCATGTTTTTTGTAAAATTGTGTTTTATACATATACAACCCATCCATAATAGGCATAAATTCAATAAGACAGTTATAATGAGAGGAAGGAATGGGCACATTGAGTGAAGTTGGAGGTAAAATATTTTCATTTTAGCCAGTTAATCTGTATAGGTGGTATAGAATTTATGATTTCAGAAGGGTTTAGAGAGCCACAATAAACCCGTCTACTCTAGCAGTGTTGTGTTCTCTGGGGGTCTTTGCAAGTATTTCCCATAATTATGTTGGAACAAGCCATTAAAATGCTACTATACTTAATCAGTATTATTTATCAGCCTTATAGTTATTATAAATAAGCCTTGTCTTTATATTTTTTTTCTCAACTTGCTCATTTCTCTGTTTTGAAGAGAAACACCCTCCACTTTCCTTGATGTGACTTGGGTCTTGATGCCTCATTTTATTTTGATACCTGTTTAAATGTTGCATACATATTGAAAAGCTCTTTCCACCCTGATTGACTTTTCCTGACTGTATTTATGATCATAAGACATTAGAAACCAGCTGCATATCTATTTACTGCCTGCCTTAGAAGCATGCAGGTCCTAATAATCATGCAGCAGAGCTAATCTTTTATTTATTGGTATAGCTCTAGTTTCTAGAGTAGTAACAGGTACATTGTAGGAATATGCTGAGTACTTGTTGAAAAATCAGTGTAAAATTATTTAAATTAATACAGGGATTAATAGTGCATAATAAAAATTAAAATGTAAAAGGTTCATAAACTTATGAGAGTATGTATTTTACTTGTAAAATTCTTCCCATAGGTCCCAGTTAAAAACAAACTGGACTTCTGACAATCCAATATCCTTTTTTTGGACACCAATGTTACTTATCTTTAACATATGGATATATGGCATGTGTGTGTGTTACAGACTTAAATACTGTACCCTTCATTTGTGTGAGAAAGTACAATATAACTTGTCAATTATCTTTGTGAAAGACAGAAAATTGCTCACCCCCATAGCCTACCTTTAATTTCTCCTCCTACTTATTCTTCTTCATATTAGGAAATTGCTGTAATTTTCATAAACTCCACACAGCCGAAAGCCTTACTGAAACATTGCTATTTATAACCTCCCCCATACTTTCCATTTTTGAGCAAAACCTTTATTGCAATAACTGACATTGGTAAAGATTATTCTTAAAGCGGTTTGCTTATTCATTTCTACCCTCTATTTCTGTTTAAGATTCTATTTTTAACATGCCAGGTTTTTGTCTTTTTGAAGTTCTGCACTTAGGACTTCTCATAATCCCAAATTGAGACGTATGGTAACTATTTGAATTATGTATCCTGTTCTAGAGGTGCTACTGCCTTTATCTCCTCACTCTACCAAGAGTTTGTTCTTCACTGCTTCTATTGCTGACCAAGTTCTCATTATTAATTCTAAAGTAGTGTACAACTCACAGTCAAGTTTGCACAGTAATCACAGTAGGAAAACAAAGTCTCCAAGGAAAGTTTTGAGATGATTTAAGACATAAAGGCTAGAAATGTATAAAAAAAATCATACCTAAAATATGGACAAGGGAAAACAGAAAGTAAGTTTGGGAACTTGTGGAACACTTGCTTCAAATGAACATCATAAATGTATTACTATAATACTCATTATTGAATGTTAATTATTAATCACATGATACCAAAATAATTTATTATTAACACAAAAATAATAGGGGACACAGAGAATATTATATGCATATCCAAAATTCAAGGGGAAAAACAGCAAGTTCATTAAGAAAAGTAATGTGAGTTTATAATGAAAAGAGAATATATATCCACTCTCTACATTATGGTTTAGAGGCTGAAAGTCCCCAAATGGCCTCCAGGTTAAAGGCCTGTTTCTCAGCCTGATACTATTGTGAAGTGATAGAACCTTTAGCATATGGGGCTTTCAGGGTAGTTCCTAGACCACTGAAGGACAGGCCTCTGAGGGGTAATAGGGAAGCTCAGTCCTTCTAGTCTTTCTCTTTTCCTCCTTGGCCATCAGCTTTTCTCTGACACAAGTACCCATTCTAATGTAATACTGCCACTCTGTAGGCTCAAAGCCAAAGAAACCATTTAGTCATAGAATGAAACCTCTATAAATCTGGGATTTAAACTAAATGTTTTCTCCTTATAGGTTGATGTTTTCAGAAAGTTGTCTTAGACACTTCAATATTTCAGATAAATTCTAGTTGCTCGAGACACAGCAACACCTTTGTTTGTGGAGGGTGTTTTCACTGTCTTCGTGAATGATTCCCCAACATCTCTGTATATAATTTCTAAACTGGCTTTAAATACAACTTAAAAAGCCATTCAATCATTTTCTCAGATTGGCAGCTCCTGAACTCTACCCGATAAAGCCAGCAAATACTGTAATAATGTGTCCACTGGCCACACATCTCTTGCTATAAAACGAGTTCCTGGGTACCATTCAGTATTCTGTGAATCACTATGTCTCTAGACCTAAACCTGATTACTGTTATAGGCTACTGCTGGCTGACACTCTGCTGGTAGCTCTCCATAAAAAATGCAAACATTACATGTAAAATTTCTGAAACAGTAGGTTTTCCTGCATCATCATATCCTTTGACTTAAAAATGGCTCCTTTAGGAAAAGAAATATTTCAGTAATTTTTAAATTGATATAATGTGTGATTTTTGTATATTTTTTATAAATAGGAAAAAATATTTGGAAAATATGAAAAAAAATTAATCTTTTATTCCCCTGATTATTCCTCAGAGCTGCTCCTTGCAATTCCTTTGTCATAGTCAGCCACATGCGGCTGGGATGAACCTCTAAACCAGATGCATTTATGGAAGGACAGGATTTAGTGGATTATTTTACAGAAATCACATAATAGTCTACACGCCTGAGAATCAAGGAACTGATGATAGCTACTCAGTCCATGATGCTGGCTGCCTCAGTTCTCCCAACCCAGCACTGACGGCCTGAAGGCTTTCTGGAGAGCCTCTGGTTTTCAGTCCAGTCTGGAACAATGAGGAAACTTGGTTTCAATGTCAACAAAGGATAGCTGAGCAGGATGAATGCACATCCAAGTCACAACAAGCACCAGCAGCCAGGCAGGAGGAAAAGAGATTTCCTTCCTCTTTATATAGCCTTAGGATGGGGTCTTGCAACTCTTTCCCAGACTTGTTGACTTTTTGAGTCTCTGGAATTTCCTTCCTGCACTGCCCTCCCAGGAAGGGATGTTTGTTTATAGCTAATATGACTTCCTGAATCCACTGAGCCTCCTTTCTCTCTTCAATTCAGAGGAAATCTGCTACACAACACTCAAGATTATTGTGGATTGCTAACGGGTCAAGTTGACAACAAAACTTAATCATCACATCCTTTATTTTATTCTACCCATGGAAGTTATATTTCCTCAGATCCATAGCACTTAATCTTGTTTCCTAGCCAAAGCACCAGTAAGAACCCAGTGTTTTCTAACCTTTTTGGTGCCTTGGGAAACATCTGCATTATCTAAATGACCCTAGTTTTTCTGAATAGTCCCTATGATACAAGGGACCCACTTCCACCTTAGATAATCATTGAACAAACAAAAAAAATGATGTTAAATATTATGTTCTATAAAGTCTAATAGTAATTATCAACATCTCTCAGCCCTGGGTGAAACAATTTATTTTGCAAATACATTTGTCATGACTACAGAAAACTGGTGAGGATGATTATTTTCCACTTTTATACTAGTCTTAAAAGGAATATTGGTACATTTGTCATAATGTTCAATTTCATATCTCTTCAATACATATTTTCTGGTATCAGTTTTCCATTGCCATTGTTCTTTGCTGTTGTTGTTGAATGCCTTTTCTCTTCTGTAGCGGTTCAAAGTTCTCTTTATCTAGACTTTGTTAGCATCCCCAGTTCCAAGCATCATGATGATGAAACCTTATCCATTTATGAGGCTATTGTAAATTCTTATCCATTGATGCATATTCATTTTTGACACGAAACAAAACAACAGAAATTTAGCCTCAACTTTGGAAAAATTATGCTATTTTATTCCTACCTACTTTTTTCATGAGTGTTAAATTCATATTTACAAGAAAAAGTATTGAGTCTGATTTATATAAGAATATCTTTTTTAATATATTTTATTTATTCAATTTTAAGCAGAAAGATACAGAGAGAGAGAGAGAGAGAGAGAGAGAGAGAGAGAGAACACTAGGGCCACCACCTTGTGGGTTTGGCTTATGTGGGTCCTGGGGAATTGAACCGGGGGCCTTAGGCACTGAAGGCGAGTGCCTTCACCACTGAGCCATCTCAGTCAGGCAAGGTGGTATACACCTTAATCCCAGCACAGTGGAAGCAGAAATAAGAGAAACACTGTGTGTTCCAGGCCATCCTGAGACTACATGGTGAATTCCAGGTCAGCCTAGACTAGAGTGAGAAAAACAAAAACAAAAACAAAATCTCAATTCTTCCTAGCAATTCAGGGAAAGTTTTATTTTTGCAGGTAAGGTGAGAAAGCATCGTTGTTTGACACATGGGACATTTCTTTTAATTTTCTACTAACAAATGTCACTGAAAGTACTTTAGAATTTTCCCTTTCTTTTCTGGTCTTCTTTGTGTTTTTGAGAGAGGCTCATGGATTTGGCATGAATATCAACAACATACGGACAACCGAAAAGAAATTAATCCATCACAGTTCTAATTTTAATTTAACTATTTTTGTTGCTCACATTTTTACCATCTGGAAATTTTTTGATCACTAGCTAAAAATATGATACTAATTACAGTTTTGAAGGCAAGCTCAATGAAATTTTGCTCTTATGTTGTATGATTTAATATAATATGCTTTAGAAAAACACGTTTAATACAATAAAGACTTATACAAAGCATATTACAAAATATGACATGCATAAAACACACTACATATATCTAATGATTATATTTATATGAAATAAAAATTAAAAAGTAAATTGATCATAAATATTAAGTTATAGGTTTGATATTATTTTATGCATGTACTTGCATAGTAAAAATACATCAATTCTAATTGTTAGAAGGATAGATAAATTTATGATTACAAATCTGTGTGTTATTTTTTTTTAAAAAGTATCAAGGAGATCAAACAACTTGATGGTTAGAGAAAAATAGTGAAAGAGGGAAGAAAAAATATAAGAGCAGGAGGATGGGGAAGAAGGCTGTGAAATGCTGTCATCTAGCTATGACATGGCTGTTACACTCATGAGCTCTTTAAAAGGTAAATTAAAGGTATAAAAATTACAGATAATACATCTTTACAATGTTGCTAGACCAGCAGCTTCGGTTTCCAGCATGAGATTGAACCTGTCAATGCAATGAGGGGAGAGGCAGACACATGAGAACCCAGTCCTTTCAGACTACCCAATGGCTGCTGGGGGGAGGCAGACTTAGGATATTCAGTGGTGTAGTAAAAAGCTTTCCACTCATGATAATGAAGCAACTCAGGCTTTAAAAAGGAATGTAAGTAAGTTGGTGATTAATGGTGAAGAAAGCTATTATTGGGAGGGAGAAGGGAATCAGAGAGTAATTAGGAAGACAAAGTTAAAATACATTCTATACCTGTACATGCTTTGATGAAACATATATTTTGTAAACATATGTGTCTATTTGTTGCATACATATATGTGTGTGTAATACAATATGTATTTTTGTTTTGATTTGTAGTTGGTTATTTTGAAGCATGGCCTCACTCTAGCCCAGACTGACCTGGAACTCACTGTGTAGACCTATGCTGCCTTTAAGCTCATGGCGCTCTTCCTACCTCAGCCTCCCAAGTGCTGGAAAAGGGTATGCACCAGCACCCCCAGCTTACAATATGCATTTTTAGAACTTATATAATATATGTATTCTCTACACAATAACATAAATGTACTTTATTCAGTTACTTAGTAACTTTAGGGGTATATAAAGCTTGAAATTGAGTAGATTTTTTATTACAATTACCTACATGCTATATAAGACGTTCCTTAAGCAATAAGTTGCTCTTATTTATTAGAAAAGGTAATGGTACATGATTTTTAAAGCATATTGTGAAGATGTGCAAATAGACATATGTTCTATTAAAAAAAAGAATTGTTATTTCACAAAGTAGTTTACTTCTCTGCCTTCTTTTCCCCCTTAATTTCTCTTCCATGTATTTTTTCACTGATGCCTCACTATATGTACATGATTTTAATTCTACAGATACCTTTCCTGACTAATTTCAAACCCTTTCATTTCCTTAGTATATCGATTATTTTATCTAGTTTTATAAAGGTATAACTATTTGCTAAAAATTGATATTTATATAATTCAAGCTCTTTAAATATTGCATACTAGAGGGGGCGGAGCAAGATGGTGGCCGAGTAACAACTTCGCCAGGACTCTCCTAAAGGTTTGACCCCCCTCAACTGCTATCCAGGCTTTGGACACCGGCCGAACCCGAGCTCGAACTCTCCATCCCTCGCTGCTCCCCTGTGGAGCAGAGGGCCGAGCCCTCCCGCCCCGGCTGGCTCCCGCCGCCATTATCCCCCGGG
>PVHP010047753.1:0-11957 GCA_004024765.1 Zapus hudsonius | reverse complement strand
TTAGCCTGGGCTTCTTCTCCCTCTGGGATCCCCATGATTCTAATATTGGGCCTCTTTATGGTAACCCATAGATCCCTCAAATTTTGCTTACTTGATTTCTTGAATTTATTGAAACCTATGACATCCTTATTAATTCCTTCTGTCTTGTTCTCAACATCTGAGAGTCTATCCTCCAGATTGTCAACTCTGGGACTGATTGATTCAAGGGAGGTTTTTAACAGCTCCGTTTCATTTTTGGTTTCTGCTATAATTTTGTTTATAGTCTCCTATTCTTTGGTGAGATCCAATTTCAGTTTATTTTGGTTTTTGCTAGAGATTCCTGAAAATCATTTTTAAGTTTTCTTAAGTCCTCATCAAATTTAATCAATTGATTGTCTAGCTCCTCCCATAGTTGGTTGACCTTCAATTCACTTAATGTGTTTCTGAATTCATTCATATTTCTCTCCATTAAATTCAGTCTGGAGTCTATGCTTGTGTTGGTGAGCTTCATCTCATTCATGTCTTTTTTCATAGTTTCCATATCAGCCATTAACAGCTTCATGTTTGCATTGCATTTGTGGTCAGGAGTCATATTATTTTCTCTTTGGGATTGTAGATTTGTTGTCTCCACTTCCTTGCCACTTTCCTGTTCCATAATGGGACTAGGGGCCCTGAGTTGGGGAGTTCCATCTTGATTTCTGTGGGGTTTTTTTGTTGTTGGTTTCTGCCCATGTCCAGGTAGGGGAGTGGGTCTCAGGCACCCTGGGGAGTGCTATTCAGCCCGCTTTGCTTCCAGTGGAAAGATCACCAGGTTTGATCTTCAACAGAGGTCTTTCCTATTGGGGTGTTCTGTCCCCAGCGAGGCTTAGATCTTTACCTGTCTGGATCCCTCTGTATGTGACTGTTTAGTCTTAAAGCCACCACATAGGCCCCTGTCCCCAGTTGGTATGCTGCAGTAGAAACAGCCCCAGCACCCCGAACTATAGAGCCCAGTGTTTTCCCAGCTGACTGTGCCCTCCTGTCAGGGGCGCATGGTTCCCGGTTCCCCTCAGAAGCCGCCTGTATCTTCCTTGCAGGGCCTCTGCCCTCCCAGCACTGGCAGAGGTTCCCAGATGCCTGAGGCCTGGCCCCGCCTGGTTCCGGAACTGAGCTAGGTCAGTTTGCCCGTGTCGGCCTATGTATGTGGGGGGGTCTCAGAGAGAAGTGTGCCCAAGAATTGGGCGCTGGAGGGAGGGGGCCCCGGGAGGGAAAGGTGCTCAGCAGGCAAGGGTTCAGGAAGCACCTGTGAGGAGACAATGGTGATGGCGGGAGCTTGGGGTGGGGGAAGGGTGGCTCTCTGTTCCTCTGCGGAGCAGAAAGCCACTGGGAAACCCTGTCTGAGCTTTTGCAGGAGGTGGAGAGAGGATGCCCTTGGGTTCAGGGCCGGCTGGGGTCCAGGATTTGGATCCCAGCTGGAAAATCAAACCTTTATGGAGACAGTCCTGGCGAGGCTGCTACTCATCTGCCATCATGCTTCGCCTGACTTCTTTTATTTTTAATGTGGACAATCATCATTAAATATACATGTGTGTCAAATGAAATTTCACCCTTTATAATCATGAGTTTGGGTCTAGGAGATGGCTAGGTAGTTAAGAGTGCTTGCTGCTTAAACATGAAGGCTTCTCAGGCCAGGACCACCAAGTTTGACTCCCCTTCACCTGGAATCTCAGTCATCAGTGTTTTGGTGGGATCAGAGAATTGCTGTGGCTTGCTGTAAGATGGCAGCTTTGGGTTGAGGAAGAGACCCTGTCTCAAGGAAATACACAGATGAGCAATAAGAGGGTGCCTGACATGCTTCTTTGGACTCTGCATGTATATGCATGCATGGAGCACACACATCGGTGCACACACACACACACACAGGTGCTCACACACCACACTACAGCACACACATACACACACACATACACACACACATACACACACACACAGGAGCTCACACCACACATGACACACACCACACCACACACATACACACATATGCTCACATCACACATAACACATACCTCACCACACATACACTGCACACACACACACACACACACACACACACACACACACACACACACACACTACCACCTGGATTTCAAAGATCTTCTGGAATATTCTGTATTATCATTTTAAAAATAAAAACCATTTCAAAATATTTGATGAATAGGAGAACAATAAAGCATAATATATTATAAATAAAATGTTTTCATGTAAACCTCAACTACAGATTCAAATTCTTTTTAGCCGGGCATTGTGGTACACACCTTTAATCCCAGCACTTGGGAGGCAGAGGTAGGAGGATCACTATGAGTTCAAGGCCACCCTGAGACTACATAGTGAATTCCAGGTCAGCCTGGGCTAGAGTGAGACCCTACCTCAAAAAAAAAAAAAGAAAGAAAGAAAGAAACAAATTTTTTTAATGTTTTATTTATTTATTTGAGAAAGGGAGAGAGGCAGGTAAAGAGAGAGATTGGACACACCAGAGCCTCCAGCCACTGCAAAGAAACTCCAGACACAAGCAGCACCCTGTGTATATGGCTTTTCCTAGGTATTGGTGAATGGAACCCAGGTTCTTAGCTTTTGCAGGCAAGCTCCTTAACTGCCCAGCCATCTTTCCAGCACTAGAAACAAATTCTTATTATAAATCACTTTCAAGTATCCCAATTAATTTTAATTCATAATAGCTAATGTTTTCCAATGAGCTTGTAAATATTTGTCTAACTAAAAATATACATGAGTTACTGCAAATAGGCTAAGTGAACTTCAAGGCACTGTACTTCTTCTAGAGCAGCTGATATAAACCCTTGTTTCATAGAACATGAGGTCATGGCCAGAGAAATTCATGGCCCCTTTTCCCTCAGTTTTACCACATCTGATCAGGCAATGCAGAAACACCAGGTTCCTAAGCCTTCCTAGAAGAGTAGTAAGTGGAAGTGGGAACTGGTGGTGCTTTTCTATTAACAGCTAATGGCTGTTAAAATTGATGGAATATCATTTTCCTAGAACTTTACTGGCATCCTTCAAATTATTTGGCTGCTTGTAGTATTGGTATGATTATCCAACTTGCTTTATTTTTGTTTTCGTTTCCCATCTCCAAGGGGCCCTAATGAGAAAATGCATTAGCTTCTAAGCATGTTTTGAAACCACATTATTGCAGCCACTTTTCTATGAGAAGTGAAAGAAGGTTAGCTAAGCCCAGTCCAAATTGTAATAATTTAAATATCCGATTTCTATCCCAGTGAAACCAGCCTTGTGAATTCCTTCTGTATTTTCCCTGCTTTCAACTAAACAGCATCAACTAATCTCCAGGGTCCTTCTTGAAAGTTTATAAATAATGAGCAGGAGGAAGATGCCTCAGAGTGCCAGGATGAACCAATAAGTGTATTGCATCCTGAGAACACATACACGTGTACACACACATCTTTATCTGTGATTGAATGCCACATTTAGGACATGGTGGAAAAGTTTTCATATGCTACATAGCTCTTAAACATGGATTTACTATAAATAATTAAAAGTCTGAAGTTTCCATTAGCAGATGTCTTTGAGGTGGTCTTGACAAAATTTGTATTTAAAGTCAAGGAACTGCAGTCCAGCATGACTGATGTGCTTCTTCGGTTGCTCTGGGACATTTAATGGTCATTTAATCAACCTTAAAGTACTCACCGAACAAGCTGTGATTTAAGTGCTGCGATTAGTGAGCTACTGCTCCAGGGAAATTGATGTTTGGAGTGTTTCCAGGGCAACAGTTAATCTCTCCCAGCAGCAGCTCTGTTAGAAAATTAAGGGATAGGAACATGGAAATGCTGTTACATGAAAAGAAACACCATATTTGAAGATTAAGGTTGATGCAGTGGAACACATATTAATGATATAAAAGAGCATGCTGTTTAAGCAAAGCCACAGTTACTCAGAGATGTAGAAATCAAGAAAATTCCACTTGAAATATTTTGAGTAACTTCCATTTGCTCAGCCTTTATCTATCACTTTTTGTGGTTTTCAATACATTTTGTCTGTTGATTTGCTCAGAAGTTTGGCTTCAGGAGAATCTGAAGTCACTGTGGATCCCTGATAACAACATATAGTGAGATCTTGGTGCTGAGCTATGAAATAGTTAAACAAAAGCAGTGTGGACACTGGGGACTGTCATCACCTTCTCCCCCACATCATCAAGTTATCTAAAATTCTACCATTATGTAATCTCCATTATAAATATACCTGGAACATAATTCTGTTTACTGGAGAATCTTCTCCTTGGAGAGATTATTCTCAAAATCTAAACTGGAAGGTTTTGTTGCTGTTGTATTTGTCTGCAAAGTGTTAGATATGGAACCAACAATACCTTAGAACTGGAGATGTACCCCTCTGCTGGTGTGAAGGGCTGGGTGGTGGGAGACACAAGTGGGCTGAGTCTCCTTACACTTCTGGGAAGAGGAAAGACATTGCCTGCCTTCAGGAGTCCTGATGCACAACACACCTACAGGCAGAAAGAATCAAATGGTTGTTAAGTGGTATAACATCTTACATGGATGACATCCCAGAGAGGGGAAACTCAAAAGACTTTACAGAAAGATGAGAAACTCTGGGAAGAAATCTAGTAGGAAATTTAAAGGCAACGCATGCACATTGGCCAACCACCAGGTCAATAGTCTCTGTAGCTAAGTGTTCCTTTGTTTATTCCTTGTTTGTTTTGGTGATGAGTACAGTTGTAAGTATCCAAGATGACCAACCCATGGAAAGAAGCTCAATGAACACTTCTGTCACAAAGCCCTGTGCTTTACAAAACAGACCTTTCAGGACAAGAAAGTCCTTGAAGTTTGTGCCAGTAGAAGACAGAGGTCAGAGGTCATAGGATGGGCAGTGTTGTGCACTAGCTGAGCACACAAGCTCACCCCACCTCTTCCTTTTTGGTCTCCTGCCAATATCCACCAAGAAATGAAAGCTTAACTTATATTTTTTTTACCTGAATAACAACAGATAGCAAAGTATTTTATGTTATTTAACAGGGTAATTTGAAAAGCAGTTCTCTAAAGAATCAAAATCTATTATTAATGTGCATAGGCTCTAAAACATAAATCACAATACATTTGTTGACTCTGGCTGACCGCTGTAACATGTATATTCATTTTCATTTTTCACAAATGTGCTATTTTAACATCTGCTCACAAATGAGAGCTGTCAGGGTTTCTAACTGACCATCAGCCAATATGGAAGGGTTAGAAGGGGCAGGAATAAGCAGAAAAGTGACCACTCAAACTTTGTTCAGAGGCAGCCTTTCCAAAAGCAAGTAGTCTTGAATCCTTGGGGGAGTGAGAAGTTCCCAGTATTTTGCACAATAAAATAAAATAAAACAGAAACAGTGAACTCAACTTCTGTACTATCTGACCTTTGGAAGCCCAAGAAAGGAGCTTTGCTAAGCTTTCTCTGAGCTAATCAAGTTTTTCAGATTTGAGGATTGCTCTTCTCAGCTTTACAAAATAGTCACAGCCAGTATTCTGGGGCTAGCTCCCCTCCCTGTGAGAGCCACAGGTACATGTTTAGGAGGGTTTAGAGCCAGGTGACATCCCATTGCTAATTTGAAACTGACCATGATGATAGTATTTCAATCATGCTTACTGTGGAATGTTATGAATCCGGCTCCCTTAACCCCATCCCAAGAATTGGGCAAGCAATGTTTTCTACACCACAGGTCACATATCTCCTTGTCTTCTTCATAAAATGCCATTCAAATCACATTTAATTAGACTTACCTGAAAATGATGTTGTATCCATGCAAGAGAATTGCAGACCATGGTGCTTCTTAAATCGATTAAGAGTCCTTTATTGGCTGCAGTCGGAGTGAGTTAATGCTCCAGAGGACTGTCGACCCAGTTTGGGTAGGATTCAATTTGTAATCTTTGTGGAAAAGGGCTTTTAGAGCCAAAATCACAGTAACATCATTTTAACATTATCCCAGGTACAGGCCAGGTAATAGAAGTTAACCAATAACATCTAACCATCAATATATTACACCAGGGGCATAGAAGTCACAGTTAAGCAAGAGCAATGAATTTCTAGGAACAACAGAAAACAATAAACTTCCCAGTACAGCAGGTGTAACTGGGTAAGAATATTCTTTTAACCAGGATGTACTTTTCAGAGGGAGTGAGCCCCACATAAAGGACTTAGCTAAAGCAAAATGGAGTTACTTGGGGTGGTTCAGTGATATAATTTATTATATGATAACCTTGAAAGAATATGTTCATTTATTCTAAAACATTTACTGAGTCTCTGCATGCAGCTCTTATCTCCTGCCGTCCCTTTCTGTTGTAAAGATTTGAATCTATTGATTCAGAATTTGATATCCTGAAGGAAGATTCATATTACAAGTAACTATGTGAAATATGCCATTAAATTAAGATGAGCAGCACTAGATGTCAACAGCACTAGTGTGACATGCCATTAAGCACTGCCCTGTAATCATATTGTATTAGGACTTCCTAATACAATTCCAGAATATACAGTAAATGAGTCCCAACAGGTTCCACAAAATGTTACTTAACTCCAGCCTGGGTTGACCAATCATGCTGTCTCCAACTTCAACCTGAGCTTTACTTTGAAAGTGCATTTCCCAAGCTAAAACTATTGCATCAAATAGTGCATCTTTGAGACTGTGATCTTCCAAAAGGACAGTGACTTCAAGGTGTTAACTTTGACTTCCCCAAGACTGGAAGTCTGCTTCTTTGTAGATATTGAGCAAGCTGATAGATATTATCAGTGGGTGATCAAAAGTTAATACTATTCATGAATGAACCTCCAAAAATTTTCTAGAACTAAATTGTTATAGGAAAAACATGTTTGCTTCATTCATCTAGGCTTCATGTTTGAGCAAAGCACAAGGATAGTAAAGACCTCTTCTTTTTCTTGGGAAAAAGAAGCCCTGGGTACTTGCATGATAAATACTTGGGTCTGCTGTGGCTGGGCTCACTGGAAGCCACACTGTGAGAATGTCTTTTCTGTTTAAACATGGAAGGGTTCACAGTGAGGTGAGATCTCATACTTGTCTTCCTTCTCCGGGTTTGGCTCTTGTTTATTGGGCCTCAGGAAATGAGCGGTGAAAGGATGTTACCACCACATCAAAATTCTGCAAGAAGATACCTTAACACCGCCAAAGGAAACCTTCCTCCGTGGATAATTTAGCAGCTAGAGAAGAGCTCATTTCATCACTGACCAACAGCACAGAAATAACTGAAGCTGAAGGCTCATTACTGAATCATTTCTGACCAAACAGTTTTCTCAGGATTCAACTTGGTGGTTTCATATTTAATCACTCCAGCATTTTACTGGTTCAACAACTCCAGTATGAAATGTGAGTCCCAGAAAGTTATTGCTTCATCTCAAACAGCTGGAGAATCGCTAATTCTTTTTTTTCCTGCCACTTGTTATAAAATTTTTAAAAAGACCCTCTCTAAATCCACACTATTTATTTTTGTCTTATTTTCAATAGCTGTTCAGACAAATAACCTAGGCTCAGAACCAAATGTCTAGTGTCAGGTTCAAATGCAAGCCCCCTGCATGCTGCCATCCAACAGAAGTGTCCAACAGTTGTCCCCATCAAAGAACCAGGATTCCAGACAGATAGATTTGTTGATGCCATTATGTGCACTTTCTCTCTTTGTGGGTTCATTTTTAACAATATATCAAGTGTCTGTAAAATTCTAGACATTATGACACTAATAAATTAATTTGTTAAAATCCATCTTCTTGAACTTTCCCTCTGAAATGCTCTAAGTAGTAAATGGCTTTTTCATAGAGCAGAAAGGATTCCAAATATGGTGCTGATATCTGTGAACCAATGATGTTAATGAATTTCTTCAGAGTAATCAATGCATAATCCATCTGATTTTTCCCCTGGATTTTCTCTGTGAGGATTGTGGCTGAGTTCTTTTTACAGAAAACAGAAGTTGCTTATAAAAGAAAACTGCAGTGAAGGGTCCCCGTCTACATGACACTGATTGTGAATACTTTGAGACCATGATTTATGACAGTAAAGCCTCAGAGTGTCCAGGGATGAGGTGGTCTAATCCAGACTGAATCCTACCCAAGTGTTGTCTTAGTGGACCAAGCTGGACTCATCCTTTCCTTCCCTTTCCCACTTCATTTTAGAGCTCTTTTCTCTTTGTCCTCCCCTCTTTTCCCCTTTCTTTCTCTCCCCTCCCTCCCCTTCTCTCTCTTTCCTCTTCCTTCTCCTCCTCCTTTTCTTCTTCCTCCTACTACCCCTTCCTCCTCCTCCTCTTCTTCCTCTCTCTGTCTCTGTCTCTGTCTCTCTCTCTTTCCCCCAGGCCAGGCACATTTTTAAACAGCTTGACAATTTTGGGCAAACAACACAGCTGTATGAACTATATATCTATACAATGTTTTTCTAGATGGTTGATTTCTTGACTGTGCATAAGCCACTAACCCACTGTTGCAGTCAGCACTCTAGTTGCTTCACAGAAAGAACCAAACAAAAGCAGCTTGTGGAGGAATGGGTTTATTTGGCTTAAGGACTCGAGGGGAGACACTAAGCCGGGAACCCTGCACAGTCTGTGGTGGCCCCAAATTCCTGTGCAAAGCAATTGCTCAAAAACAAGTTCACTTAAGGGAAGTACAGCTCATACTAAGAAATTTTCTTCTGGTCATTGAAATTTTATCATAAGATTCCAAAAATATTTTGCTAGAGATCCATGATGTTTTAGACAGCCTCTCACTAAAACTGTCCAGTTGATTTGTATGAGACCAAAATCCCAAGGAGTCCTGGCTATCCCAGAGACAATAAGGAAACCTTAACTATTGCAAGCTACCCAATTAACACTCATGGGGTTGAGGTGAAGTCCTTGGCACATAAGCATGGGTAACTGTTCAGATCCCCAGCACCCACATAAATGCTGGCGGTGAGTCTGTAAGCCCAGCACTAGGGAGGTGGGATCAGGGGATCCCTGAGCAAGCTGGCTCCGTAGATTTGCCAAATTGATGAGCCCTGGGTTCAAGTGAGAGACCCTGCAGTCAGCACCCAAAGAAGAGAATCAATATCAACCCCTGGCTTCCATATGCACACAACACATACACATGTGCCTGCATACACACATCGTCCCAAGGTCATGTGAAATGCATACACGATACATACACGCAACCATCCATAACACCCACACACAAAGAAAGTTTTGAAAATTCATACTCAATATTGTAACACTAACTTGGAAATCAGTCAAAAGCTGTTCTTATGGAGAAAATGGAAGTTTGTTGTTGTTGTTTTTAATGGCTAGGCTTGGTTGAAGAAGCAGAGCATTGGAACTATCACTGCAATGCCAGCGGCATTGGAGTGAATTTAGTTCAACAGAGTTGACAAGTCAAAGCTAGGTGAGAGCCGGGCGTGGTGGTGCACGCCTTTAATCCCAGCACTTAGGAGGCAGAGGTAGGAGGATCGAAGTGAGTTCAAGGCCAGCCTGAGACTACATAGTGAATTCCAGGTCAGCCTGGACTAGAGCGAGACCCTACCTCGAAAAACCAAAAAAATAAAATAAAATAAAATAAAAAGCTAGGTGAGACTATCAAAACACATCAACCAAATATCCTCTTTGACTTTCAATTGTGAGTTTTCTTCAAAACATGCTAACTCTGTCTTTGTAGTTGTATGGCTTTGCAATACCTTCTCCATGCACTTTAAATAGGGTTAACATGGAATTGCTAGACTCTTCCTGAGCCTAACGTTAAGGACTGAATTGTTTTAGTCATCTGGGTTGGTGCAATGAAACCCTGCACTGATGTGAACACTAACACATCTGAATGAGTCCACCCGAGAAGACTCTCTTGGCTCATTCTTCCTTCTCACTCAGCTCATGATCTGTGTGTGTATGTGTGCTATATGTGTATGGGTGAACACGTATGTGGGGGCATGTGGATGTGCAAACATGGAGG
Source organism: Zapus hudsonius (assembly GCA_004024765.1). Taxonomy (NCBI): domain Eukaryota; kingdom Metazoa; phylum Chordata; class Mammalia; order Rodentia; family Dipodidae; genus Zapus; species Zapus hudsonius. Next base: position 2,012 of record PVHP010047753.1, on the reverse strand, counting down.
CCAGAGGTCAACATTGGGAATCTTCCTTTATCACTTGTTTCCTTATTTCCTGAGGTAGTATCTTGCACTGAACCCAGAATGTCATGGTTTGATCCAGGTGTGTCCCCCACAAACAAATGAATGTGTTCTGAATGATAGATCCTCAATTGATGGCAATTCAAGAATTCAAAACTTGCTAGAGCTGTGTTGCTGGGGGCGGGCTTTGGGGGGGGTTATAAACCAGCTTCTCCTTGAGAGTGTTTGGCACACCTTCCTGCCATTATTTACAGTGCTGTGGCAGAGGTGATGTCCACCCCTCTGCTCATGCCATCGTTTTCCCTGCCAGGATGAAGTCTCCCCTCAAGTCCATAAACCAAATAAACCCATTCCTCCACAAGCTGCTTTTGTTTGGGTTCTTTCTGTGCAGCAACTAGAAAGCTGACTGCAACACAGAGCTCACTGATTTGGTTAGTCTTGATGCAGGGACCAGTAAGTCTCTGCCTCCTGAGCACTAGACTGCAGGCACATGCTGCCAAAGCCAGCACTTATGTGGATACGGGGATCTGAACTCAGTTCTCACATGTTACGTTCACAACCAGAGCCAGCACTTTATAACTGAGCCCTCTTTGCAGCCTCCAGCTCATGACTTCTAACAGGGTCAATGACAGACGCCTCCTCCGAGGCCTTCAGTATGTCACTCTCTCAGTTGACTGCCTGCTTGGCAGGAGTGAGGCTACTGGATGCCTTTCTTTAAAGCTCTTTCTATTGTTCACCCACATATAATCCTCGAAACCCTAACTCTGTTAAGATAACTCAATTTCTTCACCATTCATCTCCAACCCTGTCTCTCACCATGCCATATGCCCTTCCAAATAATGTCATTTTCATCATAATGGCTCATGACACTGATTATGCCATCAGACTGCCTGGCTTCTGAACTCAGAGTATCAAGTTCTGGAAGTGTAAGTTAGAGACAAAGTACCTAATGTCTCTAAATTCAGTTGTCCAGTCTGCAAAATGGTGACCAAAAGAGTTGCCGTAGATGTTAAATGGCACATTCTAATATGAACAAAGAACAGTATCAATCATAGCAAATAAATATTCATTCAAGTTTCCATGCCTTTACTCCAAGCTGTTTGCTAATTTGTTGCTCCATCTGGCATCCTTTCTTCTGTGATGAATTCTTATTTGCCCCTGAGAGCATGGTTGGCATGTCAACTCTCTTTAAAAACTTCCCTTCTCCATTTCACTTACTCATTCTAACAGCATTTTGTGCCTATTGAACTTATTATAAACTATATGCTCCTAAATCTCTCTATGTACTTTCTGCTTGTGCATGGGCAATAGTCATAACTTTGTACCTTATATGGTATTAATAGTTGAGTTGTGTCCTCAAAAAGATATGATGAAGTCTAACAATAACTCAGTTTGTTACCTTCTTTTTAAACAGAATTGTTAAAGATGCAATCAGTTAAGACCAGGTTACACTGAATAAGGGTGGTTGCCTAATTCAATGTGGCTGGTATCCATCTAGGAAGATAGTTATGTGAAGACACAGACACACAGAGAGACAGAGAGACAGAGAAAAAGAGAGAGACAGAGAGAGACAGAGAGAGAGAAAGAAGAGAGACACAGAGAGAGACAGAGAAAGAGAGAGAGAGAATATGCCATATGTACATGGATGCAACCAGAAACTAAGAGGCACCAAGTTTTACCAGGGTCTCCAGAAGTGAGGGGGAGGTGAGGAAGGTGTCTTCCTAGAATCTTCCAGATGGACAGCAGGTCATGACTACCTACTTGATTTGGGACTTCCAGCCTCCAAACCTGTGAGATAGTCTGCGTTTGTTGTTTTAAGTCACACAGTTGTGGTTCTTTCTTCCAAACAGCCCTAGGAAACTGATACACATGCCAGATTCAGTGGGGGGAATACTAACACATTTATGTTGTTTTAAGGATTTTATTTACTAGGGACTAGGAATGTGTCTCAGCTGGAACAGAGTTTGCACAAAACCTTAGGTTCACTCCTGACTACT
>PVHP010047752.1:0-13948 GCA_004024765.1 Zapus hudsonius | reverse complement strand
CAAGTGTGTGCATGGCCCACATGCATCTATATACACATACACACCATGCATATACCATGTATATACCACAAAAGGAAAGAAGGAAGGAGGGAAGGAAGAAAGGAAGGAGGAAAGAGGGAGAAAGGAAGGAAAAAGAAATACTAAGTTATCCACTTTCTTTTTCTTATAACTGAAAATGTTAGGTAGGACTCTTTTTAAAGTGTAATGTGTGTGTGTGTGTGTGTGTGTGTGTGTGTGTGTGTGTGTGTGTGTGTATTCTCAAAGGTGCATGACCAACCGGCTTGTAGCCTTGTTTCAGAAGTGCCAGCATCTCAAGGGACTCAGAAATTTGGGGATAAGTAGTTGGGTGCCCTGGAGATAATGTCTGCCTCCCTTCTCCTCCTCCTCCTCCTTCTCCTTCTTTTCTTCTTCTTCCTTCTTTTTTCCTCCTCTTCCTCCTCCTCCTCTTCCTAAATATATATACATTCCCTAGCCCCTGACCCTGTTGCCCTGGTGGCTCCCTCAGTGGGGTTATGGTCCTCACTGTAGGGTCAATGAAGGCTTCAGTCAGTTCCTGTGGGGTAGCTGGGGGGATCCATGTCTCAGAGTATTCCTACCCACTCTGTGACTCTTACAGTCTTTCTGTCCCCTCATCTGTAATGTTCCCCGAGCCATAGCAGACCTTTTGGAGGTCTGATTTAATGTTGAGTTCTCTGTCTCTGGATTTCTGCTTTGATGAGTTTTGATTAATCGCCATGTCTGTCACCATTGCCCTGGAGCTGGTTGTCAGGCTGGCAGTAAGAGCAGTTGCCAGTTCCTCTGAAATTTCTCTTTGGCCCTGGAAGATGTGGTGGAGGTATTAGTCGGCTCTATTCTTGTCAATGGATCTTGGCTCTCCTCCATTTTCTCTGCCATATGTAAAACAAAACATAACAGCCCTAAGCAAGAGCAGCTTGGTTTAAAGGGGGTCCGCAAAGTCATTTGAGAGACTTTGTGGTGTGCCAGCCCACTCTTCTCAAAGAGCAGTGGGAGATTCTCTCTGAAGTCTATGAATTTCCTGACCATGGGATTCTGGCTTGGTTTCCAGTATCAGGTATGAGTTCTCTCCTCTTGAGCAGGCCTCATGTCCAATGAGAGAACAGTTGTTTACCCACAGAGGCTGTGTGTTGCTATCATGTCCAGCTGATTTATTTCATAGACCACAAGGTCTTCTGCTTATTTATGCTATTGGTGAATATTGTCCTCTTGCAGCTCCCATAGGGTTTACCAAGCACTATAAGGGTGAGCCAGGAGACAGCTGGTCTATTCAGCATGGTATTCCAATATTCCATGACCACAGCATGTGGTGTGTTCAGCAATAGAGTTTTTACCTTTCTCTCTGTTGGGTAACCAAGTGCTTGGCAACGGTCTACGCTGTCTGAGGACTTCATGGGTCTCCCTGGCCAACAGCTCACTGTACAGGGCAACCGAATTCTGGGATTTACAGGCCAGAGTCCATGATTTGAAGGTTGAGTTTTTCTGCCTTCTGTCCAGAGTGCTCCCCTCCCCTTTAATTTTTTTGTTCACACTTAAATAATAAGGTCGCCTCAGCTGTAAGAACACATTCAATTCAATAATAAAAAAGAAATCACGTGTAACTATAAAACTAGCATTCAGGAGGCTGAGGCAGAAGAATCTGAGTTTGAGGCTGGCCTGGGCTACATAGTGTGACCCTGTTTCAAAAATAAGTGATAAATGCATTGATCCCACTTAGAGTTAAAGGTCCTCTCCCACAGTCTGGAAGTCTTCCGTGATGAGAAGAGAAGAGGGTGTAGAATACAGAGTGACAGAGAACAGGAGGGTCCTCCTGGCTGGTAAGGTTGATATCTGAGTGGATGCTGTCTGGGCTTAGTAGATCGTTCAGAAATAATTCTTCCATGGGGCATTTTGATGATTCCTTGAAATTTTCCCTCCAGAGACTTCTGACCTCTTTCCCAAGGTGAATGCTTACAATTCCCACCCCCCATCAGTTTCTGCAACTCACTGTACATTCTAATCTCATTCTAACCAGCTTGCCTCGGCAGGAGCCTTCTTGGACAGGGTCCCTTTGACGTTCGTCCTCAGACTGTCTCCTCCCTGGTTGCCCACATCGTGTCCCTTCGATACCCTTGTCCTGTTGTCAATGAAAACACAGCTTGTTTTCACTGTGTGCAGCTCCGTCTCAGCTCTGCCACCAGACAGGCAGCTGTAGCCACAGCCATTTACTTTCAGACTTCTTAGAAAAAGGGCAAATCCTAGTCTCTGTCCTATCAAACTTCACAACAAATCCCAGCCTTCTTTCAAAGCCCCTCTCAAACTACTTCCATTTACTTCAAATTCGATCAGCGTACCCTCAACCTGGATGCCAGAGTCCTTCTCGGCTAGCATCTTTCTTTGAAACTTGAACATTTTTTTAAGTTCCTACTTTAAAGCACTGTCACACAGCAAATAGCTACTTACTGCATAGTGTAATTAGTAAAATGTGTCTTGGGCGCACATAAGAGAAGTTCTTAACCTAGAATCAAAAGTTCAGAAAAGACTTGCTGGAGGAAGCCATATTTAAACAAGACTTGTGGGATGAGTAATAATCATCCAAGCAGAGTAGGAAAACACATAAAGGCCAAGAAGCACAACAGGATGTATTCAAGGAAGTGGAAGCAGTTTAATCGAGTTGTATCCAAGTGTGAGGAAGAAATGGGAAGAGAGGAGACTGGGAAAAATAAGACTTTGTCTCATGATAAAAATTAAATTTGATTCTAAGCACAATGGAGAATTGAAATTTATTTCCTCCTCAAGAAAATGACATGTTATAGTCTGAAGTTTCGAATGTGTTTGGCTATGGTGTGGAGAAGTTTTGGGGAGGAGAATGGCAGGCGATGGGCAGAGCTAACGGGGGAAGTCAGTCAGGCAAGGAATGGGGATGGGAGGCAGGAATGCTGTGATGGGTCTCCGAGACACTTAGACAAGGAATCCATTGGATTTGGTGACTGGTGGTGGCATGCCTTCACTGAGGTGACCATACCTGGGAGCAGGCTTCACAGTGTCCACCTCCTGCTTGCAGGTCTGAGGGGCCTGGGACAGCTCTCCTGGTTCTATTTCTAGGGTGACTGGTATTAGCCTTCATGTCCTAGGACTGCAGCCCCGCTCATAACTCCTTTTGAGTTTCCCCAGATCTCTAGAGTTCACTAAAAAGCCCTTTCACTCTTGCCCCTCCCTCCCATCTCCCCTATTACTTTCTTCATGAGGTGACTTGGATCATTTGTGCATGTGTAGACAAGAGCTGGAGCCTGTCATTTGGGCTGGTACTCTCACCATGTAGCAAAATTCCTGATCTATTGTGAACATGCTGTGTGACCCTGCTGAGAGGCAGGGAGAATATAGGGTTAAAGGAAAGTCGAGGCTGGCCTGAAACCCTGATAATCTCATCCTTATTGGATATTGAGACCAGCAGCAGTTCAGCCTACCTTCAGTCTTCTTTCTTTTATCCTAAAATCTCCAGCCCCCCCGACAGGCCTCAACAAACCCTGAGAAGCCCAGGCACTTCAAGGCCTGAGTTTAATGGAGCTCATGTACCCAAACTGTAATAACAAGCCTGGGCAATAAAAGTTTAAAGGTCACAGCTCCTCTGCAGCCAGCGCCCTCTGTTACATGCCTAAAGACACATAACTCCCACCACTTGGGACTGAGAAAGCCCCCCCCCCACTTATCTATGCAAACTAGGCATCCACAGGTTACTGGCCCCTGCCAATCCCTTCATGAAACATCCACAGACCACCCTGGCCCTGCCAATCCCCTTGCTGCTTATGCTCCTACCCCTGGTTTTTCCTCTGTATAAACATTTTCCCACATAATAAATGTGCTGTTCACTGCAAGTGTCTCCCAGGTGGCCCATCGGCTCACCGCTGTCCCAAGACTCTGTCCACCCAGCCGCATAGATGAACCAGGGTGTTAGCGTACAGTGACCCCCTAAGGAATCCATGAACCACACATAGTATTTTTGGATAAAGTGGATCTTCTTGAATCTTAAAATATTGAAGCAGGGCTGGAAAGACGACTCAAAGGTTAAAGGCACTTACGTGCAAAGCTTGATTACCCTGATTTGATTCCCCAGTACCACGGAAACCCAGATGCACAAGTACTTGCATCTGGAATTCATTTGTAATGGCAAGAAGCCCTGTCACACCATTATTTATTCTCTCTCTCTCCCTCTCTTTTTCTCTCCTTGCAAATAAATTTTCAAAATCAAAGCAGCAATACAAACATTTGTGATGAGATATTTCTGAGCAACAGATGTCACAGGTATGGCAGCCAGAATTATCACAGGGACAAAAACAGGTCATAGATGTAGATAAGGTTCTATTAGCCTTCTAAGAAAGAAAACTGAGATATCCAAGTGGAACTTTCTTCAAAGTGGAAGGTACCAAATGTCCAAAGAAATGCCTCATCGCTGTTGCTGGCTACAGACCTTCAGTTCTTTCTGCAATTACTGATGCTTCTCATAAAACAATACATGGGTTTTTACCAAAGACCCCCCATGCAAAATATGGAGTAGAAATAAGACACAGCTTCAAGCATGGATATATTCATGCTCTCCTATGGGGTGAAAGCTTTAGAAATCTGACCTAAGACAGTGGTTAAAAACAGGTATTATGAACATAAAGCAGAGTGTGGCTCTTGAACTTGTGATTGTCAGTCTTTTGAATTTGATGTCTCTCAAACATCTGCTGCAAGCATGGATTTTTTTCCCAAGAAGCAAGAAGGCTCCATATAAATGTTAAACCATGTGAATAAAATTTGAAGGTCAGAAATTTACCTATTTTTTCTCCTCTTCTTCCCTCTACAAAGAACTACTTCTTGATATTCTGTCAGTTTTCATTTTTTCTAAAATTTTATGCAAATACGTTGTAATATATTACTCATTTTAACTGTTTTACTTGTTCTACTTGAGGTATATCTACATGATTGGGTGTATCAGAGCTTTCTTATTTATACTAATGAGTATTCCATTGTATGAACATACCATGATTGCCTTATCCATCCAGCGTCGGACATGTGAGTTGTTACAATTTTTTGTTACAAATAAATCTGCTATGAACATCTGTGAATAAATCTTTTAAAGGGGGAACTCTGAGAGTCAGATGAGCTGTAATAAAATCCAGGCTGTAACACTGGCAGGCTAGGTGACCTCTGTTGCTGGGTTTGAGCTTCAGCATTTGAAAAATAAGGAAAATACACAGTAGGTTAGCTGCAGAGCCCCACAGCCAGTGGACAAGAGATGGTCCAGGTTAACACTCCTGAGCCTCAGAGGAGAGATGGTCCAGTTTAGCACCCATGGACCTCAGTGAGAGACCATTCAGTTTAGCATTCATGGGATTTTATGAATTTGATATAACTCATTATATTCAAAGCCCCTGGAATTGCACTTAATATATGTGTGCTACCCTTTTTGCCATTCTTGATGTTGTTTTGTTATTATTACTATAAGTACTACACAGCTTCATCATTCATCCAGCCAGATATTATTTTTGAAATATAGTCGTGTTTCCCAGACTGGCATTGAACTCCTAGGCTCAAGGGATCATCCTGTATCAGACTCCTAAATGGAATGCCATCATGCGTGCCTATCTTCAACCAGTCTGATTTCTGATAACTCCATCAGTACTGGAAGTAAGAGGTAGAGCACAAAGGAAAAGAGTTGTTACAAAGTCTATAGAATTTACTGGCCAGCATAGTATAGCACACCTGTAAACTGAGCACCTGGGAAACTGAGGCAGAAGGACTGAAAGTTCAAGGCCAAAGAGTTCTTGCCTCAGTAGAATAAAGAAAAAGTAATAAAGGATGGCACTCAATATCAACCTCTGGCTTCCACATACACATACATGTACACCCAAACATCTGTGCACACACGCACATACACATACAGACAAAAATACGTAAGATTGTCATTAGTAAGTCATGTTGGAAAGATTGTGAGAGCCGTAGTGGGGGAGATTATCCAGAGGCATGGCCAGGAGAACCTCCATGATCCCCTGTCACAAGGACTGATCCAGACGACCCATGGAGGAGGTTATCCAGCAGATTGGGGAAGGGAGGGCAGTGGGGAATTGGGGATAACAACTCATTGTTTGCCTAATAAATATTGTAACTCATTATGGACAATAAAAAAGTCATGTTTGGCTATATTAACATATCTAAAGTTATTATTATTATTAGCATACATAAAGTAAAATGCAGGGCAAGTCAACAGGCAATGGTATCACCTCACTTTTTCGACATTTGCAACTCAGATTTGACATTTCTTCTTTCTATATATGATTTTGGTGGAAATTGTGTAACTAATGTATAAAGGCATTTGTCTGGATGTGGAAGGCCTTCATATTTTAAAAGAAAAACAATCGTTTCTTAGAGCTGTACACTGAATTGCTCCAGTCATTTTAGACTATAGGAAGTTGCCTGGTAAAAGTCCCTGTCTCCAAAGGTAACGTTTATTGTTGGAATTACGAAACCCACCAGGACAGAGGCCAAGAGTTACATACTGGAGTGAGTGAACTATCTGATGGGTAGTTAGACTGGGCTTCCAGTACTGAGAAAGGAACAGTCTTCACTGACCCTTAGGCGCCATACACAGCAGTTTGCAAAATGTTTTAAGTGGAAAATATTCTAGAAATGTCCATACTGATTTGTTTGTTATCTATAGCCAATAGAACATGCTCTATATCTGTAGCACCTATCGTGACGGCCATTAGCCACATCTAACCAAGGAACACTGGACACTTGCTGATAAAACTGAAGAACTGGACTTGTTCAGTCCTGCACTGGTGGCTACCACACGGGAGAACATTGATCTACATTCATTCTCTGAAACCTCTGATGTATAACTGTTCACTAGTATTTTGCATTTAAAACCCATTTAAAATGCACTGAGGCTGGGCATGACCTAAGGAGGGTCAAGTTCTTGACAGAGTTGGAAGGAATGTAGATTTCATTTGATTCTACAGCCCAGCCCCGTGCCTGGCACAGAATAGCACTCAATGAATATTATAAGCACTTTTTTAATTCCTTGAATCTCTCCATTCAAAGAAATCCCATGTGCCTCTTTTACAGACAACCAGCTTCTGATTTCACTTGTGCTGAGCCAGAAGTCCAAGGATAATAAAGGTTCAAGAACTTCATGAACCAGCTCAGCACATGAACTGAGATTAGTCAACATCTTAAACAAACAAAGCTGGCCAGCTGGTTGCTGCTCTATTTTACCACAGTCTGGGGCAAATGACAAAAGACTTAGGGAATGAGTGAAGAGTGTTTCCCTCTTTTTCCTATTCATCCCTGTCTCTCCCAGTTCATCAGTTTAACCTGTAAAACTTTCGACTAATGAGAGAAGAGATTTCAACTGATCCTGAGGACCGCTCTATTCACCCACAGCTGTACTCAGGAAATTCACTCTCTGTGGAACCTGAGTAGGCCCGCATCTTTCAGGGCTTCTTTCCAGTAAGACATAGTATGTCTCCCTGTATCTTCCTATTTGTCTGGCTCAGTCTTCCCAGCATGGGCTGTAGCCACAGAGGACGGCAAGAGGAGCAGAGCTGCACAATCTCTCACATTTTGGTGTTTGGTGTCCAGTGGGGGTGACTTTACAGCATCAAGAAGAGTCTAGACAAATAAACATGGTCAGGCACACTGTAATTAATGGCTCCACCATCCAGCCAAACAACTCTGCTTTATACTCTCAGACTGTCTGGATTTACCCTGGGATGTGTTTTCTCTTCCGGAGCTGCAATTCTGAGAGCAGGTCCCACATGCTTGGACTGGGGGGCTCGCTCAGCATTTGCTCTCACTCTCTCGTTGCTTGTCAATGGTTGCTGGTTGATTTTCTCCATCCGTCTCTCACTGGTGAAGAATTGAGGCCCCAGGTTCATCCACAAGTACCTGATTATGTTTGCCACTTAGGACTGCCATATTATTGCCCCTATATTAGCATTGCCCCTATATTAGAGAAATGGCTACATTTTGAAAACCCCACAGGCTACTCCTCTATACTAATGGTGCCCTCACCTGAATCTACACTTCTAAGAACATTGTGCCTCAGGGACGGAGAGTAGGGACCAGAACCAAGCTCGGGGCAAGAAAAGACTTGCTTCTGGCTTTCTTATCTAATATTATAATTGAGGTACCTAATGTCTTACAATTTATGGACAGCATCTCTATGGGGTTGGAGGTACACTGAAAGAAGACTTTTTCAGGGAAAGCTGGTGAGCATGGGGAGCTTGTTAAGAGAAGGAATTATTGCAAATACCCTGGGACAGGGAGCTGGGCCACCTCAGTGACAAACAGCACAATGTCCTGTCTCTCACTGCAGCCCCAAACTGTCCTCGCTCGCAAGAGACAGTCAGAGTTTCCCATCCCCTGGCTTCACTAATGTTTCAGGTGTCACCTTCCCCATGTCTTCTTTCCCACATATCTCTTAAGAGAAAATTGATATTTGTTTTACCAAAGGGCCTTATTTTATGCATTTAAAAGCATGTTCTCAGCTGGAGAGATGGCTGAGGGGACAAAGAGCTTGCAAGAGTGCCAGAATTCGGACCTCCAGCACGCATAGAAATCTGGACACTGGCAGTTATTAGTAATCCCAGCCATGCTTACTGTCAAGAAGGGAGGATGAGGAGGGAGAATGCTCTAGAAGCTCAGGAGTTAGCTAGTCTGGCAAAAAGCAACAGTGAACAATGTGAGCCTGTCTCAAAGGAGGTGGAAAGCAAGAGACACATGCCAACAACTGTCCCCTCCCTTCCACAGCATGCCCACACTCACACACTAAAATTAAAAGTTCAAAGACATTTCTATAGATAAGGTCTTTGTAATTACCCTACCTCCATCACACTGATTTTAATTATCTTTTGTAATTTTAGAATAAAATTATACTTAACATAAATGTAATTTAATAAAAAATCAATACGTATTGATATAAAAATATAACCCTTAAGAAAAAAAACAGTCTACATAGTTACTCATGGTGAAAACCAATATGAATAATTCAGGATAGATAACCCATAACTATATTTTATGACTAAGACCTTTATAAATAAAGGTTTGGTTCTTTTTATTATCATGCTTGTTTTAATATCCGCAGCTAAAAATTAGCCACCAAACTTTGAATGTAAATCATGAATTATCTGCATACAGTTAACCTCATTCTCTGAAACACACCTACTCCCTCAAATTCTTGGAATTAGGTCAAAGGAAGGAAAAATTGGGGTTTCAAAGAAGGGGCAATTATTAAACACATCAATTATTTTTTCAACTTAGAAATTCAGCGGTTTGTTCTTTGGGACAGAAACTATTCATGGTCTCAAAATGGCCACAACTAAATGTCCTGCTGTCCACCTTAATAGCAGTCCCATAATTATTTAGCCATGTATTTGCTTATTTGCTGGATATTAAAATTGCTTCCAACATCCAGTTCTCATGCACAGTGCTGTGATACAATTCACTGGGTAGGGATCATTTGCTGATTTTCACATTTGATCCTTATGTTGTATTCCTGGAAGAATGGCTAGATGAAAATGTAAAGTCATAACGCCATTGATACCCGCAAAGGTATAAATTATACTCTTGCAGCCAATCACGTCTTCAAAACAGTATATATCCTTCCATAATTGTAAAGCGCACCCTTCAACCTCCTCCTAAGCAGATCCATTGACTTCAGTTTCTTTAATTTTTTTTCTGATGAGTTTTTTTAATTTTATTTTTATTATCCATAATTAGATACACTTGATAAGGGAATAATGTGTTGATGTCTCCACTTCCCCTATTTCCCTCTTCCCTGTCCCCGGTCAGTTGGATATCCTCCTCCGTGGGCAGTCTGGATCAGCCCATGGGGTAGGGGTTGTGAACAGCCTAGGAGTCAACCCGATTCTGCCCCCCTTTGCATGTTGTTACTGAGGTGGGCAATGTCTCTGGATATTCTCCCCACCATGACTCTTACAATCTTTCCGCCCCCTCTTCCCCTCAGTTCCCTGAGTCATGGTGGGTGAGTATTAAGGCTGCTTTATTGTTGAGGTCTTAGGGGCCTCTGTGCTTCTGCTTGAGGTTGTGTTTAAAATCATTGGTGTCTGTCTCACTGGCTCATCCTGGGTTGATCGATTGGCTGTGGTTATAGGGTCCTTGGAAAGAAGTTTAAAATTTATACCCAGTTTCTTTAAATTTTAAACTTCTTTCCAAGGAGAAATGGAATTTAAGGAATTTTTAGAGTGAATCTTAGAGAAGCCTGCATGCACACGGCAATTCAAATAGGTGGGAAGAGTGTTTGGAGCCCCTTTCCCAGGAAATCATGTGCACCTAACACTGCTCTTCCAGGCCTCGGAGATGCCTGTCTCTGCTTCAGCAGTAAAAAGAGAGCTCAGGGATGGGGAGATGGCACGGGGGTAATGCTAGGCACATAAACATGAGGGCCTGAGAAGGCCTGTGATGAATTTGACCCCCCACCAGCATACTATAACTACAATCCCATGGTGAGTGGAGACTAGAGATCACAGAATCTCTGGGGCTGGCTGGTCATCCAGTTTGACCTAAGCAGGGCAACTCTAGATTCAGTGAGAGACTCCACCTCAAGGAAACAAGCAGAAGAAAAACAGAAGATACCCAATGTTCTCCTCTGGCTTCTGTGCATGGGCATCTGCACACACACACACACACACACACACACACACACACACACCTGTACTGCATCACACATAATATACACACCACCCATAATACACACATTATATCACACATAATACACACACACTACATCTCATATAGTACACACACACACACATACTCACACACATGTTCACTACATCACACATAATACACACACAAACACACACATACACCACACACTCACAAGCATGTGCACTGCATCACACATAATACACACTCATCACACATAATACACACACACATAATACACACACAAATACACAAATTGGGGAGCAGATACAACGGCTATAGTGACAAAACTAACACAATTACTCTGACACACATAGACATAGATATGAAGTCAATGGAACTGACTGTATTTTAAAATACAGCCATCTCAGTTGATTTGCATTATTACATCATTGGTTTATTCAAAATAATGGTAGCATGATTCCAATATGTGCCTGGTGCCCAGACAGGCACAGCAGCCACCACTGTGGAGTTTTTGTGGGTGAGTGTGTATAAGTTGTGCCATGATGAAGTCAGATGAGGAAACCATCCTGCCCCTCTGGGAAAGCCTGTGGACCACACAGTGCAATCTGACCTTTCCATAGTCAGCCCCACCAGCCCCACTCCTAAGCCCGCCACTTGCTCACAAGATGAGTCTCTGTGAGCTGATCCGACCTTTCTAAGCATTTCACTGAGAAGAGGGAGCAGCAGACCTGGAAACAGGAGAGGGGTGGGCCTTGCCAATCGCTGTCATGACCCACATCAGCTAGCAGGTAAACAGGAAAACACTGCAGCACCCTGGCTGTGACCTGCTACTTTCAAGGCAAATAAAGCCTCCTTGCTGCGTGTCTGGGGCAAGTTTCATTTGCAGAGGAACTGACCAAATTCTGGAACTCTGGTGAGGATGCCCAGACCTGTGGCTGAGCTCCATACGACCTGTTCAGCCAGAACACATCTGTTCATAATGCAAGCTCTCCAGAGGCGTTTGTGTCCATCTCTTTGCTTATGTATCTATCTGCCTTTCTGTGACTCCTCTCTAAACCTTCAGCAATTCAACAATAAACACCAGAAACCAAACTCCACTCAAAACACTCACAAACACACTGCAACCAAAAGCTTAATGGCATTTGAGCCAAGGAAGTGGGGCTGGGGGAGACCGGTGCTGGTGGGTGTTCCCAGTTCCTATGGTCACAGCCTTAGCCACAACCTTAAAACACATGGTATCGGGTTCTCAGCTAGCCCCTTGGTGGGGAGAGCTGGGAGTTTCTGACCTCCTTTGGGGTTAAGGCTGCTGGTCTCAGTCTGTGCGTAAGCGAGTGGTCACAGTCCTTAATTGCAAAAGGGAAGTGGTCAGAAAACACACTCTTGCTGTGGTAAGACTGATAACTTGTAAGATGTCCTGGAAGAATGCCAGGAAGTAACAATGAGGTTGTATCTGCAACTAAATATACATATAACACTTGCCTGTTTGCTTTCAATGTCCAACACGCTCTGGAAAGAAAGAGAGAAAGCAAGTGGAGGGAAAAGAGCTTAAGACAGGGTTCATAATGAAGCCAGCAAGATTCTTTGCTGTAGCCTTTCTTCAGCCAACACTGTAACAGTAGCAGCTGACATTAAATCCAACGATTATGATGTCGTGAGTACTAGTTAACATACTCTTAAAGTATTTATTCATGAATCTGCCATGGCAGTCTTAAAATTCTGCTGTGTTCCCACTTTACAGATAATGAAACTGAAGTCCAGAAAGTTAGAACATATGTAGGACTCCTAATATTTAGTTAGTACTATAGCCAGGCTTTGTCCCCAAACAAATGGCTCCGGGATTCATGCACTTGAAATCACATGCCCTTGCTGCTGAAGGCTGAATACTTTGCATCAAGCTCAAAATGAACATGTCTTGCAAAAGCAGGCCCTAAGCTTGGATCCTGGCAATAATGAAGTTGTTTCTTTCAAGACCAACTTGCAAGGATCAAGAGGGTTTAAATTGGACCGTCTGGCACAGTGAGGCTCACAGGTTCATCTTGCCTTCTTGCTGTAAAGATGGCTCAGCAGGAGAGAGCACTTCCCTGGATGCTTACTAGCATAAAGACCTGATTCTCCCTAGGCTTGACTTCTTAGCATAAACAGCTGGGCATGGCCACATGTGCTTGTAACCCTAGTCTTGTGGGGAATGGAGACCAGAGAATCTCAGGCTCATTGCTTAGCCAGTCTGATCAAAGAAACTGCAGCTCCAGTCAAGCTTCAGTGAGAGACTCTGTCTCTGAGAAACAGAACAGGAATGAACTATACATAGAGGAAGACACCTGGCATGATTCTTGGCCTCTGAATGCATGCTCACAGGGCATGTACATCTACATTCACATGTGTGTACACCAGAGAGAGAGAGAGAGAGAGAGAGAGAGAGAGAGAGAGAGAGAAGAAATCTAGATAATTGCAGAAAATTGCCTATAGGCAGCTTCTAATTTGAAATTGAATGCTGCTTCTGTTTGAGGCAATAATGCTAACTGAGCTATCACTTTGTTATTTGGCCTAAAGTGAAGAAATTATTGACAGGGTTTGCTACTGTATCACTCCTGGAATTCAAAGCAGTTAAATATAGAAAGAAAATAAAACCTTAGAATCAGTAGACAATGAAATCAAGGTAACAAAACTAACATGGTGATCATATTCCAAATTTCTTCCATAAAAAATGAGAGTTTGCTGATTTTTTAATTGGTTCTACCTAAAATTAAAGCTAAGGACAATTCTCCTAGTCTTTACATTTTGTCTCTAAGCAGTGATAGTTTGAAAAATTAAATTCAATTAAAATGAACAGTGACTTTTCTGTAGAGTATTGGGAAACCTTTGCTGAGTGACCTGGACACTAGGTTAAATCAACAAATCTAACTAAGGACCATGCCAAATGGTCTCCATGGTTTCAGTGGACACAGAAACTGAAGATAAAGGTCCAGACTTCCAAAATCTCATACAGATAACAGTCATAGTTGTCTTCGGTAGGAGGCAAGCTGGGAAACAGATGCTGGGATTTTAGGTTAGAGGGGAAATATAAGAGATGGGAGACACACAGAGACACTTGAGCTGAGGCTGGTGGACAGCATAAAGGTGAGCTTGGGGTGGGTCTCAGTGTGTGCACACACCCAGCATGAAGGTGAGCTCAGGTGGGTCTCAGTGTGTGCACACACCCAGCATGAAGGTGAGCTCAGGTGGGTCTCAGTGTGTGCACACACCCAGCATGAAGGTGAGCTCGGGGTGGGTCTCAGTGTGT